>JAUELG010391735.1:0-13875 GCA_031471515.1 Dendraster excentricus | reverse complement strand
TTCATTCATTCATTCATTCATTCATTCATTCATTCATTCATTCATTCATTCATTCATTCATTCATTCATTCATTCATACATTTATTTATAAATTCTTATTCTCACCATTTCTTCATTGAAAGTAATAACAAACAAAAGACAAGGCTTTTAAAAATTGTGCGATGAACATGCCCAGATATTTTCAGATGTATTATTAATTTTTAAAGTGTATTTTACAATCAAGTCAGAATTACCTTTTTGCAATATACGGTGATTGTTATACCTTTTTACTCATTATTATTGTGCGTTTAAGACTAATTCCTGATAAATTGATAAAATCTCAGCTACAAATCAAACAAAATTAGCTCAGATTTATTCATCTTTTTTTCACACCGCCAACTATCTGTGCAAACTTTGCCACATTGGTGGACAAAGCATCAAGCGACACTTACTCAATCATCATAAGGGTTAATAGAACAACGTTACAATTCCTAAATCAACAGCATCCACCCGCCCAGAGCCCGCCCACTTCTTACATTCTCCGCCGAAATCCCCGGCTACAAGATACTCGTTACAATCATTGCCGCTTTGCGCAACACAATACGATGTTTGCACAAGCTTTCGTTGGCCCAAGATTGCACCCCACTTCTTCCTTTCTTTAACCCTCCCGCCACGCGGCCTGCTCTATCGGGTTACTCTCGATGAAACACATGACCGCTATGCGACCTGAAAGCAACCTGAAAACGACCCAGTTTGGTGTGCTGCTGTCTGTGTATGTATGTATGTGTGTGTGTGTTTGTTTGTGTTTGTGTGCATTTGTCTATGTGTCTGTCTGTATGTTTGCATTTCTGTATGTTTTCAATGTATCTAACATTTTATGTGTGTGTATGTATGTGTATGTGGATGTGTGTGTGTTTGTGTGGAAGTTTAATGCATAAATGGCTGTAATGTATGTTTGTTTGTTTTTGTTGTGAATATGTATGTAATTTATGTATGTATGTATGTATGTCTTGTCTTGGAGTCTGTGTATGTGTGTGTATGTACTGAACACTATTTTTTTTGCAAGGGCTTTGATTTGTGATGGATTTCTTTTGTTCAGTTGAAAGGGAGGGCGGGGGGGGGGGGGGGGGATTGTTTCTCTTTCCCCCCCCGTGGGTCTCTGTCCACCACCTTCTGAAAGAATTTCCTGTAAATGGACACCCTTGGATGTATGCTCATGTATGTATATGTCTGTCCATGTGCTGCATGACTTTATATGAGGATCTGAGTATTACTTTATTGTTAACCGCTTCATTATGAGATACTGAAATCCCCACACACTTTGTACATATCCGACTCATGCAGTTCCGTAAGCAATAGTTTATCTCCAACACCAGAAAGGCCAGGTATATAAACTTCCAGTCTGCTTCTTGGAGTCTTGGATATCTGCCAAAAGCAACAACTTTGTCCCCCGTCTGACCTGCCAACCAAACTCTTTCCTAATTGGGACACGATTTTGAATAATTTGATAAGGCCAATGGCCCTTGCCACTGTAATGTATGAATTGAGGAAATAATTTTTGCAAAAGAGAGATAAATGCAACAGGGGAGAAAGGAAAAGGGAAGGGGGGAAGAAATAGCAAGAAGGGGTCATGAAAGGGGTACAGAAATAGCGACAAAAAGAAGAAATCTTGGAGGAATTGAGAAGAAATATCGCACATTTTTTCGGAGCGAGGGGAATAGAAACGATCAGCCAAAAAGGGGTGCCGCGTGCAGGAGACGAAAGTATATTAAAAAATTATTGAAAAGGGTTTGGTGAAAGTGGGGAGAAAATGTGAGTAGATTTGGGGAAAGGGGGAACACAAAAAGTGAGACTGGGTAGAGAGAAAGTGTTGAAAGAAAGGTGTCACCAACACCCCTGTTTCCCCCCAGGCTCCTATATGACCCCCCATTCACCTCCTGCCCTGCATGCCTGCCTGCTTTGCTGGGATAAAGGCTCGCGGAAGATGGAGGATAAGAAAAGAGTGCACACCTTTCATCGCGAGGGGTATTAGAAGTTCAAAATCAAACATGGCTTTGTTCCAGCCCCCAGTCCATTAATTGTTGGTTTTTCTTAAAACGGGGACGCACGAGCCAGGCTGAGCCGCGCGATATTTCCCTGGTGCTGTGAGTGACACACATGTTGATCCCTCTGGCTCCATCTGACCCCTGTTCAACTCGGCGGCGTTAATTTCTTCTTCGTCATCCTTTTAACACTTTCACTTTTCCCCTTTGTTGTTTCGTGATGATCCCCTTTAGTCCTCCATGCCCCCTCCGTGCCCCCTGCATTGCGCCCTGGTTTTTTGTTCTTGCGACCCACTTCCCCCAAAGAAATCAAATTGTCTGAGACAAATTCATTATTTTTAACTTTTTCAAAACATTATACAAATTGTGTTGATTCGTATAAAGCCTAACATTGCTTCTTTTTTTTGTGTATGTGTGTGTATGTGTGTGTTATTTTTTAGCACATCAGATGCTACATGTATGTGTAATATATGTGTACATAAGTAGGTGTGAGTTCCACCATTGGGAATGAGTGTATTCATGAAAACTTTCACTTAACCGGTTCAGGACTGATTAATTTCCCTAGTCGTGAACGGGTTAATAATACTGTATTGCTTTTGGCTAAAAATATAGCTGCTCTTGGGATGGAATAACGCAATGTTAGCTCCATATATACTCTTGCTAATGTTTTTTGTTCTGCATGTTCATTAGCATCGCAAGGTGAGTGAGCCCTAAAATACTGGAAAATAGTCAGAGATCATTAAACCCCCCCCCCCCCTTTTAATAATTTGTTGTAGAATTCTGTGGTCAATATTTTTGAATAGCAAGTATTTCAACAATTAAGTCCTCATACATTTTAAAACAGTTTATGCCAAGTCAAATAATATGGTGTGAGTGATGGATATGACCTCTATTTATACTTTTGAATGACTACCACTACTACTAAAATGCATTACAGTGGAGTAGGGAACTTTACTAGTGATTAGTTACATTGTGTATCTCTGATGTCATAAGCTAGAATGATCACACATGCTTTGAGATAGTCATGCTATTCCAATCAAATATATCTATGACAAAATGAAATGGATGCCTCTGTCATTAATAGCACAATGTATTTTGGTAGTACAAGTACTTCTAAAAATGCATTCAATGGAGTAGGGAACTTAACGTTATGTGATTAGTTGCATCGTGTATCTCTGATGACAACGGCTAGAATGATCATACATTCTTGAAGACGGTCATGCTATTTAAATCAAATATATCAATGGCAATACGAAATGTATGCCTCTGCCATTAATAGCACAATGTGTTTTGCTAGTAGGTGGCCCGCTCATCTGGTAATACGCATATGTATCTCAACTTCTATCCATCACTTCTTTCATCATTTTGCATATTGTCTGAACGATGGAATAATAATGGATGGTTTTCTGAACTAAATTTAAACTCGTAATGTAAGATGGAATACAGCATTGATGGATGGATTTCTGAACGAAATTTAAACTGGTAGGCATTCGATTGATGATCAGTAGTAGTATAGTCTGCATCTTTGTGAATGACATGTGAAGAGCACATAGTTTGGATAGCTCCCGTGAGTCTGTGACGGAGGGAGGCGAGTGTGGGTTTTCTGTTATGCTTGTGCCAGCGCCAGACACAGACGTATACCCATCCACGGTGGTCTATTTGAGATAGCGTGTCGCATACCCCGCATCCTCCACGCATCACTCGCTACCGTTACCTCAACCTGGCCGTCTCCTATTATAGTAACGCCCGGGCCCCCAGCCATTTCACTCATTTCCAAACTGAACCCCTCGGCTATTTGAATCTCTCTAATGCCCACGCAATTTGAAAGTCCCTACTGCATTGCAATACAGGATGTTGCCACTCCCACTCTCACTCCCCACCCCATCTCAAACAAAACAAAAACAATGATAAAATAAATAAGTATATATAATAATACAGAAGATGTTACTTGAGGGAATGGTAGAAGGCAAACAAGAAAGAGGTAGACAGCGAACCATCTGGTTTGATGATGTCCAGAAATGGACAGGACTTACTTATGATAATGTACGAACAATTGTTTGGGACAGAAGTAGATGGAGATGCATAGCCGTCAACCCCTTTCTAAGGGACGGCACTTGATGATGATGATAATAATACAAAATGATAAAAAAATCATTTTCAGTAACATCCCCAATTCAGCAAAACTAGTCATGTGAACAGTATTGGAGGGGGAGGGATGGGGATGGGGGATGGATAAAACATTTCTGCCCGTTGCCAGAAATTAATAACCATGTATTTGATGGAGCTAATTATTTGAACTTTTAATCCCCTAGCAAAATGATACTTTTCCATAATCTCCTGTAAAACAATCCTCTCACCTCTCTCCAACCATCTAGCAATACAGCCCCCCCCCCCCTCCAATCTCAACCTCAGAAATTGTAATGTTCCTCTAAGCTCCAATATAGCAACTTCATTCTCTTCCTAAAACATCAGCAATAGGACTCTAATCTCCCAGTAAATTTGGATTTTCCTGATTGAACCTTTTAGCAATTGCAGTCCTTCCATAGAAACCCAGTCAATTTGAATTCCCCTGAACCATCTGTAACAGCATAGGTCTGTGCTTACAGTAACAATTTGAATGGTCCTCAAAGCCCCCAGTAGATTAGCATTTTCTTGATTGAACCATTTTAGAAACTTCAGTCCTTTCCATAAACCCCAGAAAACTTGAATTTCCCCCTGCCCTCTCTAGCACTTTGACTCGTACCCACCCACCACCTTAAGCGGCATTGCGGTTTTCACAGACCCATCGCTTACACCAAATATTCCATCGGGCAACACACCAGCCCGACCCACACTTCTTTCATCTCTGGCCAGTATTGATTAATGTCCCGCCAATTCTTGGATAGTTTATTTGTTAAATGAACTGTACATATATATGATTCATTTGATTGACAAGAGAGCGCTGGGCTGTAAAATGTTTTCCATTTTCTCTGCAAGTGCTGGCTGGTGGAGGCGACTGAATGAAATTAAATGAATTTGTCTCCTGGCCATTCAAGCAATCCTTTCATAAACATGATTGATTGATTTGACTTGTTTTATTCATGAAATGGTGTGCAAAAATTAATGAGGCTTGATACTGTAACTGGTGGGTTGCCTGGTTGTAAGCCAATATGTTCAAATTCAAGCTTAGAAAGGGAAAACCATGATATGAGTGCGTAAACATGTTGTGCACAAAATGTAGACATGTTTTGTATCTGATCAGTAATTCAGTAAATAATTATTATTTACAAAAAATTAATGCATATATTCATGAACTGGGCTACAAATTTAATCATGCTTATTCCTACTGATGGGTGATTGTTGTGGGCATAAGGTAATTAGAAGTTTCACAAGCAACCTTAGAAAGGGACAATACCTAAGATTGGAGAGAGCAATGAAGGCTTGTGTAAGTAATGTTTTTTTTTCTGATCAATAATTCAATAAACAATAAGACGATATTTTTTTTGTACGATGTTTTTACGATTTCAAAACCTGTGTTTCGCACCATTGTCTCACTATAAGATCATAATGTATGATAAGAGCTCTTTATGTATATTTGATTTATGTTATATATATTTCATGTATTTTCTTTACATGCTATCCATTCGTCTAATGAATGAAACTTGATCATTTATCAATTTTAAGAAATACATGCCAAGAATTTTAATGCTCAACAGCATTTTTGTGTATTGTAACTTGCGAAAATGAGATCGTGGCACGTCAGGAGTTAAAATGAATTGAAACAAAGTAAGATGGCTCGAATTCAAACATTTTGTTCCATGGAGTGGTCATCACTCTCTAGCCAGACTGGTCAGCAGTAAGGTTGCTGATGTCCTTTCAGTTTCTGAGGCTGCCTTTGAGGCCATGTTGCCAGTTCATTTGGGGCTGACTTCTCAGGCGACTCCTGCCTTCCTCTTCTGATGGGGGGGGGGGGGGAGTTCAGTTTGCCAGGCAGTCAGCAAGTAAGGCATGCTTTGAGTGGAAAAGCTGAGGAAAAAAGTGTGAATGTAACATGTTTTAGTATTTGCTTCTATTTGAAACGTGACTTCTTATACTAGTATAATTACTCTGGTGTGTAATGAGCTTGAAATCCTTGATACTCAGTGTATATTTAGCCAACAGGAGCGTGCAGGAGCAAACTCAGCCTTGTGAAATCCTTCATTACGATCTTTGTTTTGAGGACGCAGACCTATTAGCTCCTGCGCCTTCCCATAGACAGATGCATGAGGTGGTCATCACTGTCTAGTCAGATTGGTCAGCAGTAAGCATGCTGATGTCCTTGCAGTTTCTGAGGCTGCCTTTGAGGCCATGTTGCCAGTTCATTTGGGGCCGATTCCTGCCTTCTTCTTCTTCTTGGTGGGGTGGGGTGGGGGGGGGGGGGGGGGGGTGGGGAGAGTTCAGTTTGCCAGGCAGTCAGCAAGGAAGGCGTGCTTTGAGTGGATGAGCAGAGGAAACAAGTGTGACTGTATTAAACTTATGTTGTTGTATTTTGTTGAATTTGAAACTTTACATTTTCATCACACTTACTAGTTAAATTATGTTGGGTGTCTAATGAGGTGGGGGAGAGGAAGGGGGGGGGGGCAGTCATCAAGCAAGGAAGGGGTGCTTTGAGTGGAAAACCCGAGGAAAAAGTGTGAATTTATCATGTTGTTATATTTCAAACGTGACTTCTTTTACAAGCATAATCATGTTGGGTGTCTAATGAGCTTAAAATCCTTGATACGTAGTGTATATTTAGCCAACATGAACGTGCAGGAGCAAAATTGAAATTGTGAGGTCCTTCATTTTGTACGGCTTCGATACTAATTACTAAGTTGATCCCTCATGTACTTTCTGTATAATTTACTAATGATCATTTGACTTCTGACTTTATATCAATGATCACTTGAGGAAAGTGGTTGAAGCCATATATATTCAGTTTTACATAAACCATATTTATATGCATATTTGATAGGAGATGACCAAGCTAAAACAGAATAGTTGTAGACTGGAAATTTGCTACTGTCTTTCAAGTCTTTATTCTTAGAAAGTTTTTATTTAAAAGTTAGTTTTTGTTTATTGGTAGAATATTTAATTTTTTTTTTTTTTTTTTTTTTTTTTTTAAGTGTGGATTAATAGTTTGTATCTAATAGATTCTTAAAATTTGTAACAATTTTTGGTAAAAGATAATCAAGCTGGAAAACTTGTAGTAATGATACCGAGTATATTTTCATTCTAATTATTGTGTAATGTCCTTGAAGCTATCCTGCTAGCTAGCTAGTTGTGAACCATACTGCATACACACACAAAGGTACAAAGAGGTATAAAGTAAAGTAGTTCTGGTCATAACAAAAGACAAAAACATTAATAAGGCTAGACCACAAGTGAAGTCTTAGACAAGGGACACTAAAGATTCACTTGAGAGCACACGCACAAGTGCACACAAGCATGCAAACACAAACCCAATCATACGCACACAAACACACACACACACACACACACACACACACACAAACAAAGAAATATATTTTTATATATGCTGACACACACTCTCACACACACACACACACACACACACATAATCACAAAAAAATATGTCAGCTCACACACACATACACACATACAAACAAACATATATAGGCACATACATGTGCACACAAGCATGCAATCAAACAAAATCACAAATTAAATACAAACAAACACACAGACAGACAAAATGATATGAATGCATGTGTGCACACAAACATACATACACATTTGTAGACATGCAAAGATATAAAAAAAGAAAGAAAAAAAAGAAGTACAAATACACACAGACAAGCAAGAGATCGCTTATATGACATAAAGAACCTTGTATTGAATGTGCGCAAACACACAAACAAACACACACACACATGCATACAAACACAAACACTCACACTCTCTATGTACTATAACATACATTTCTATATTTATTTTCTGTTTTTAGATCTATCTCTTTCTCTTTACTTATTCATATAACCATTGTCTCTATATATTACCCCCCTCTCCCCCTCCCTCCTTTCCACCTGTCTCTCAAACATAACTCCTCACAAACTTAAAAACAAAATTCAAACATAAATAAGTTGACCCTCAGCAGACAGCATCTGGTACATCTGCATTCTTCTTCCCAGCAGGCCCTCCTCCCCGATGCACCTGTCTCCCAAGACCAGGCACGCGCCCCTCTAGTGATACCCATTCCTCAACATAATAGACCCTGGAGAGGGTACAACGACGCCCCCCTTTGTGCACCCTTTGTTGTCTTACTGAATCTTACCTGCACAGCTGACTGGGCTGAACAAAGCTATTGGGATCAATGAATGCACAAAGGAAACAACTAAAATAGTGATTTTGATGGGAGGCGCGTGCCTTTGCATGGACAAAGGGGTGAAAATAAACTTTTTAGATAAATTGTATCTGTTTACTTTAGACTTAGTACAAAACTTTTTTTTAGGACAAAGAATTATTGATATTTTTTTGGTTATCATTGGTTGATATTGTATTTCGCTTGACATTGAGAGGCAGAAGTAGAGATTTTGAGGAATGGGGGGTATAGGTGGACAAAGTGCAGAAAACTTGTCTAAGAACAAGTTATAGTGACCTACATTATGAGGATCTACAATCTACCATCTTTGCTTTTTACAACAGCCCTGGGGAAATCTCCATTTCCACACACATTAGTTATTGTATGATTTAGTTTTGGTTATTTTTTGCTCCATTTAAGCTTTATTTTACAAATGTCAATGTTATTAGAATTCATGTCCAATATTATATTCCTACAAATTTCCATAAAAATTAAGCATGTTTTTACTGTGTTCTTCTTATCCCTTTTCTCCAATTTCTACAAATTTAAGTAGGAAATCAAAATAAACTGATTTGTTTTTTTAACTATTAAGTGATATGGATCAGTCCCTATTGATAACTTCACTTCCCCACTTTGTGCAGCGAATGTTGTGTTGATGTATTCCTAGACAACAAATGTTTTTTTCTATGCTCCCCCTGAGCATAAACAATTTTCTTTTTTAATATCAGAGACTCTGATTTGTGTTGATTATTTATCAGTATTATTTAATTTTAAGGACCTCTACCTTTTCATGAATGCACCTGCTCTACCCCACACCCTTCGTCACACCTATTCCTCTACACAAAGGGTGCATAAAGGGTTACACGGTGCCCCCCTTTGTGTAGGTTGTAGCCACTGTTGTGTCTGAGATAACAAATGCCTTGCATATGGCCAAAATAGCCATGAAATGCTGGGTGTTTAGAATAGTGGAGATTTTGATTTGTATTGCCTGTTTATCGATATTATGATTATATTTATTTATTTTTTATTAATCAATACCTCCATAAGAAGTGCAAATAAGCAATGATTAAAAAAATAAATATAAAAATCCACCTGCAGGTCTATCTGCAAATGAACATGATAGAGATAGAAGTAATGTAGATTAAATTTTGATCAAAGCTGTACTTGGTTTTTGCATTTATTTCACGAACAATTGATTAACAGGAATGAATTAAAACTAGATCATATTTCATATTGTAACGCTTAATAACACAAATTTGATATGTGTATATATATATATATATATGTGTGTAAATGTAGGCTGCAAGATAATTTGGAAGGAATATAAAGCCGGGTCATATGTCATATAAGGTAGTTTGGATTACAATTCCATACCAAAATGTAATATACTTTTACAGTGGTTGTCATTGTACAGGAATGCATATTCCTCTGATCAGGTGTGATGAAACAAATCGGCCGTCCCCTGCAAAACAATAGAAAACAATATCAGGCTTTGAAAATCAAAGACCTTGACATAGGTACTACTAAATGATATGTTGAATTTCATATCACAGTAGATTTTGTGATTTGTTGCGCTAAATGTAAGCCTTATGACTATTCAGACAAAGGCGATTTTGCCACACAAAATCTACTTTTATGACAAATTTGTTTTATTACTGTACAGTGCTGGCCTTTCATTCTATCATCATAACTGCCAGATATTCAATGCATTGTTATACTGTAGTACAGAAGTATTTTCCTTATGTATCATTTGTTGTAGGACAGAGAACAAAGTAGAAAGAATTCAAGAAAAATAGGAATGATAGAAGGTTGTGTCATTCATAATAAATAATGTTTAACTATTGTGTTTTTATTTGTTTCTTTGTGATTATAAAGTACAAAGTGATTATGCTGCAAGGTCAAGCCTTGGTACAGTATGTATCAATAGACAAAGGAATAATGCTACAGTCAAGAAACAAAGACATAGTTGTGTATTGCAGCTCATACAACAAATGTACAGTTGCTTTCGTTTTAAAAAGAAATCAACAAAAGAGGAGCTGTTACAGTTAGAGAAGATATTTGAATATATAAATGATTGATTGTAACTTGGTATTAACCCGCTGAGGACTGGTCCCAAAATATTTCGGGCTTGAGTCTATGGAGAATGCAATTCGTCCTCAACGGGTTAATATAACTAATATAACCAAGAATTAATAGCTAAAGCTCAAAACAGTTGGGTCTAGGTGCCTGTCTATGGGACCGGCCTCGGACACACCCATCCATATGTCATGCTAGTATTTTGGAACAACACCACTATGACAATGATTATCTGGTGAGTTAAAGCTAAATCTACAACTCTGCCGAAGTCGAAGTCGCATAATTGTCTAAGTCAAAGGTCTTTTCAGGTCATCTTCTCTTTAAATTCTATTGTATTTAACCACTCGGGCAGAGTTGACTGTACTAAGAAAATCTGTGCTGTAAGAGCCTATTAATTTCCCATACATGCTTAGTTAATGGCAAACATTTGTGTACCAAGTAAGGATAAAACAAAAATGATGTGTGATGTTTTTGGTTAAGATGACAAAAGTGATAGACGATAGGACCTGGATTCATCATTATTATCATTATTCCTTCCTCGTGATGTCTTCAGAATTAGCTAGGCTTCATTTCACAATAAAATCGCTTGATGTCATCCGCACAATCAGTGTCAAAAAAACTTTCCAAGACGAAGACAATTCAGTCATGCCTTTAGTATTAACCCGTTCAGAACTGATTGTTTTTACTGACATGCCGTATTCTACTTGGACCCCTGCCCAAGTAATTCAACACCAGTCTTGAATGTGACAGGGTTAAATGCAGAATATGTCACATTTTTTTTTCTGATATAATCTGATAACTGTGTTTTTGATGTGTGGGAAGAAATGATGACATTTCCCACTTGTGTTCTAAGCAAACAATCATAAAACTATTTTGTTTGCAAGCCTGTCTGGTTATGCTTGTGTTACATTATGAAATTAAATTTGAAAAAGAGATTTTGAATTTTGTTTTTTCAATCGAACTCTAATTAAAGGGGTAGTTTAGTTTTGATAAGGCTAAACTGAAGTAACCAAATATGGACAGTAACCTTATAAACTGATAGTAATAACTCCACCATGCTCGAAAAGTATACAAAAATGAAAAATGACTAAAGTAAAAAGCATGTTATCATTCTATAAGAGCCATTATGAACACAAGAGGGCGCTTCTAAAAAGGTATCAGTTTCAACCATTTTCCATACAAAATTATGCATCTGATGTTTGATTGAAATAATGATTAAATAGTCAACAAATAATTAAAAATTATTTTGAAAATTTGTGAGAAAGTGCAAGCTTTTTAATTTTTTTGTTGATAAAAACCATCTAATTATTTGGGCCCTAAACAATTATAAGATCAAATACATTTATTGATATTTCAGCTGTTTCTGGGTCGATTTCGACCAAATAAAATTTTGGCACTTAGTTTTTCATTACCTCACAAAAAATTGTGATGTGCAGTTCCCTCTCTACCAAAACTAAACTACCCCTGTAATCAGGAATGAAACAGAGGCATCTTTTCTCTGTAATTAGAGCTGTAACTCACAAGAAACGACTTTGTTCCATACATGTATATCTTTTTGTCAATGAATGGGGTGTGTGTCAAAGACAGGACTATAATAGGGCATGTCTGCTGGCACCCATACACTGATTAATATACAGGCCTATTATCATGTCTTTAAAGCTTGGTGAGTTGCTACCGTATTTGCCGGCGTAACCGCCGGGTAACGCCGCAGCCGACTTTGAGCATTGAAATTTAAAAAAATTAAAAAACTGCCAATGAATAAAGTTAACATCGGCGGGAAACCCAAAAAATCGGCTGGGAAAATGTTTCAGATTTAAGCATTAAATCAGCGAAGTGATTTTTCTCGCTCGTCGCAGTTGCGCTATTATTTTCCAAACATATTTGGCTATATAATGTTTTATCATGCAATACAACTAATAGTCCCACATCTGCTGAAATGTGTTGTTTGGGCTAACATGCAACTGGCTGGAATACTCCTGAGGGAGTGGAAAACCTGCACTTTGGTTGCACGCAAGAATGATCGCAGTGTGTATCTGTTGTCCAGGGTAGTTATGATGATGTAATTTTGTACTTTGATGTACTTTTTGTAAAGCAATGGAGCTGATTTTAGAAAATGTGTTCACCCTTTGTCCATCTGCCTTACCACTATTTCACAACTCTTGATAGCAATACATACATTTGAATAAAGAGGACATTTTAACGCCTTCACTATGGGAATCAGATGGGCTATGTATAGAGTATTAGGGGATATCAGAATCTTAGAGGGATTGGGTAATTTAGCAGTCACACCACTAAACCAAATCCACTGAAACCGAAATCATGCAGACCGAACTTAACACTTTATTGGGCACCCACAAGAGCCCGACCTGGGGTTAGTGGTCAAAACAGAAGAGACCGACAGTTCCGATACCAGTCCGGCACCAAACAGCTAGCACCCCAAACATAGACTCTAAACGTCACCAATTTATTCGGTCTCGTGGCGTTTTTGATTCGGTTTGGCAGTATGACTAGTACATTAAGACAGGAGATATTGTGACATGGGTATATAGACACAGACAATAGTACAGTTAGATGTATACATCGGTATATGAGACAAGGTTAATAAAAGAAAACTATTTACACTAAATGTGATATGATATTATGTGACCTTACCCCCTTACTGCTTGAACTACTCAGATAAAAGAAAGGTAAATATTTGTATATTATTTGGCTTCCCGTCCAAATGTAAGGTACAGTATGGTTATTTTGAACATGGAAAGGAGATTTAAATTTAGAATATAATTATAATGAAGGTTCTGTATATACCATGCTACTGAGTATTATTACAATAAATTACATTTTAATACAGCGAATCATTATTTTACCCCAAATTAAACAAGTTGTACAGGAATCAGTATTTTGTCCCCAAATTTAACAAGTTGTTGTCATATTGAACATGGATGCCACCTATTTCAGAACATTTATCAAAGGGTCTATGAATTCCCTCATCCAAATGTAAAATTGTTCCTAATAATTAAAATAAATGAAAAGAGCCAAGACAATTGGATGATGGTTCGTTCTTACAGGGTTTTTATTGTAATTACTACAAATCAACATTTTTTGGACTTTAAAGAAATTCCTGTCTTAAATGCATTATTTTCTAGCCAGCTTTCGTTATGGTAAAACTCATTAGAAATTAATCATCATCAAATCAATATTATAAATGAAAAAATGAGGGAAGAAAATATTTCTGGTCTGTTTCCCAGAAATCAATTGTTATTAAATTGTACAAGAACTTTAGGAATGTATCCCCCCCCCCCATTTTATATTGAACTTTCATTTCATTTTATCTCTTCCTCTCTCTCCCAGAAACCCGATTTCAGAACAAAGTAATTGTTTGACTTTAAACCTAAAGACCAGTAGTGGGAAATAGCATTATTGGTCAAACTAATCGATTGATATTATTGAAATAACATAAAA
>JAUELG010391180.1:0-13905 GCA_031471515.1 Dendraster excentricus | reverse complement strand
ACTTAAAAAACACTTTTGAAATTTTTTGAAAAAGTGGAAGCATTATTTGAATTTTTTGAAAAAAACCGTTAATTATTCTGGCCCCAAATAATTACAAGATCAGATACATTTATTGATATTTCAGCCGTTTGTGGGCCGATTTTGACCAAATAAAGTTTATACTGCCATTTAAATTGCATGTTCTCTCAAATTTGACACTCAGTCTTTAATTATCTCACAAAAAATTGCGATGTGCAGCGCCCTCTCTACCAAAACTAAACTACCCCTTTAAAGAAATAACTCATGATCGATTATAAATGATCCTATCGAAGTGGAAATAACCCAATTATCCCAAGGTGGTAATATTGCTAAATTTTCTGAAGAAACATTTTAAAACATGAATAACAAAATTAAAATACATTAGGACTTACGATAATACGTCTTCAGGTATCATGGATGCAGTATTCATTCATGATCGATTACAAACAGTCGCATTAGAATACAAAGTAAATTTCCCATTTTTGTAACTATTGACATTTTACAATTAATATAAATACCAACATGTTTTTAATATTTTCAACACGATTTGCAAGTTAATTATTTAACATCAACTCTTTGAAATACTGTCCATTCAATACCACTAAAATCTCACTTCCTAAGAAGCGAGATATATAAACTGAATTGTATGGTGATCGTTAGTGGTTGTAGGTTATATTTAGGTTGGGTTGTAGGAACTGTGATAAGAATGTGTAGGTGATAGATTTGATGAGTTTGATTTAGAACACCCCATTGAATGTAGATTCACTTAATTATTTTATTTAATGATGTAAATATCGCTTCAAAATATGACGTTAATATGACGTAAATACGACATTTTAAAAACGTCTTTTTATAATAAAAAGTCGTAATTATCACGTCAAAATATGACGTTAATATGTCGTGAAATGCGGGTGCAAAATCTTCACTTTTTGACGTGAATTTACGACGACTTGAAGCGACATATACACGACATGAAAATCACCTCTAATCGAGACGTGAAAATCACATCTTTTATTGACCAATAAGACGTCTTTATGACGTATAAATGATGTAATTTATAGTTCAAATTAACGTCTTAAAAACGTCTTTAAGACGACTTTTCTGGAGCAAAAGGGTCATTATCACGTCAAAATATGACGTCTTTATGTCGTGAACTGCTGGTGCAAAATTTTCACTTTTTTTATGCGAATTTAAGACGTCTTTAAAACGACATACACGACGTAAAAAGATGTATATATGACGTCATTTTTACTAGTGTCTGCTATCAGGGTACGAGCTTCAACTCGCGTGACTCTCGGGAAATGTGACGAGCCCAACGTCAAGTTTATGGCGATAATATAAAAGTACGAGTTGAACCAAGTGCCATTCGAGTAGAGACGAGCTTTGTTTGTTTTTTATTTTGATAAGTTTTTCGCAGTTGTGGCACGATCGGATAAACGCTTGACTCCAAATCCGAGTTCGAAACTAATTGATGCCCTAGCTGGCATATTATTTTTTACACTTGAATAATAAATGGTAACTTGAGTGAAAATTAACTAGACTGAAACACTCTTAACAACGGACCCTTATTCGAACAGCGCCTTTCTCTTGTTAGTAACTACGAGTTACAATTCATGGCGAGTTCGATCTCGAGCATTGTACGAGTTAATGCGAGTTAAGTACGAGTTAAACCAAGCTGTTTGAAAGTTTGAAAATGTTCAAAAAATTGCGGACCACTTCCCGAGTCTACGGCGAGTTCCGGGAAGTTTGTCGAGTTATGCCGAGTTAACCTGATTCATCGCGAATCTTATTACGAATTTCGTACGAGTTATCACGAGTTATATTTTCCATACGTTCACACACGAACGCAAGAGAAAAAGAGCGCAAGAGGGCGAATATTTACCCGAATGTGAGTGTTGCATTTGTTGCCTCGCCTAACTCACCGCAACTCGTGCTTTCAACTCGTCTAAGTGTGAGAGTAGTACAAGCAAGTGGCCAATATTCATACTACGTAACGTGTGTACACTATATAATTTACATGGATACAAGCATGGCGGTTACATAATACAACCGTTGTGATGATAACGTGTGCATTAAGGGGTGTGAGCTGGGGGCAATTGTCTAGCTGATAACGGGAATGGCAGGTGTAGGAGATTATGAAGGAATGCAGGGGGGGATGGTTATAGATGAGAATGGAGGAAATGATGCATACTAATACACAATCACATTTATACAATGGTCCTTTTTACAAACACAATAAGGACACCCTCTCTTGTTCTTCTATTGTCAGTTTGAGCTTTTTATCTTATTTTTCAAGTTGTATTAATTTGTGAAGTTCTCTTTATTTGTGTGGGTGCGTTAGGACACCCTCTCGTGTTCTCCTATGTCAGTTTGTTTGAGTTTTTTATCTTATTTCTGCATAAAGCTTTATTTCTGTGCTTGTCTATATATCTTAATATGGCTTTATTTACGTGGTTATCTATTTCTGAAGTAGTTTATTTATGTGGTTGTCTATATTTCTAAAGTAGTCTTTATTTATGTGGTTTTCTAAATTTCTGAATTGTCTTTATTTCTGTAGTTGTCTATAATTCTGCAATTGTCTTTATTCCTTTGGTTGTCTATAATTCTGAAGTTGTCTTTATTTTTGTAGTTGTCTATAATTCTGAATTTGTCTTTATTTTTGTGTTTGTCTATATTTCTGAATTGTCTTTATTTCTCTGATTTTTGTCTATAATTTTGAAGTTGTCTTTATTTCTCTGGTTTTTGTCTATAATTTTGAAGTTGTCTTTATTTCTCTGGTTTTTGTCTGTATTTCTGTGGTTGTCTATATTTCTGAAGTTGGTAATTTTGTCCCTTTTGGCCGCCCATATTAGTACACCGAGGGGTAAACATGAATCTATTGTGCTAAAATATAAAGTGATAAGTTTGCTGGCTAACTCTATTAATAAGAATGATCAACATCATGTCATTACAAATATGATAACATCATTTGAAAGTATTTTTACAGAAAACCTGAAGAAATCCTGTAATTTCTTTTGATTTTAGATGAAAATCCCATTTTTTTCAGTCATTGCAATTAATTTTTGATTCGGAGACCACAGTTTTTCACAATTTTCGTGATTGAGACCATTAAAATGATACCCTCCACCCCTGGTGCGCCTATGATCATAACATAATCATACCTTTATGAAAAATAGCAATGTGTTTGAATGGGATTACTTATTCAGAATTGCTGGTTTAATTTCCCTCTTCCTTCAATTTGGCGCTGGTCAATTTTAACACTTTGGACAAAAACAGTCAGTGTTTGCCCAAGCGTGAGCGAAAATTGGTTTTGTTAGCGGCACTTGGTAGATGAGACTATTGGGCATGTATCGACATGACAAAATATTTTGAAATGTAATTTTTAAAAATGTTTAAAAAGTGTAACATTTTTTTGATACGCTGTGTATATCCCTTCCTTCGAACATCATTTTATACTCTTTGTCCGAGGTAATTTCGCACAACCAACAATCACACATACAGTATACACAACAAAACACACACATACAGACACACAAACTCAAAGTACAGTGCAACCCCATAATAGCAAGCTCCTTGGGCCCAATAGATTGTCTTTGTTATATCAGATATCTTGTATCAGGGCTTAGAAATAATGACATACACATGCAGAACCTAGACCTGAGCAATTACCTCATTGTATAAGTGTCATTGTATTAACAGAGCTTGATATAAAGAGGTTCCACTGTATAGATTATGTGGCATCTGTTAAATCATATTCAAAATTATTATCAGAATACACACATTTTAATACCAGTAAAGCAAATTGTTAACAAGCCATATAATTGATAGGTATAAAGATTTATTTAATAACTAAATAAATTTTGACAGATTCTACATTAATTATGAGGAAAGACAAGGTAAATCAGAATGCATCTCTTTTCAATAAGTCTATCTCATCAGCATAGGTTTCTTATATTTGGGGTTGTATGTAATATACTGATATACTTATTCATGCAGCAGGGGTGTCGATCCTGGGGGGAGGGGGTAAACTGCCCCTCGCCCCCAATTAAAAATAAGTCTGAAAAAGAGGAAGAAAAAAAATTGAGTGATAATACGGAGAGGAAAGACACATTTATCAATAATTAATCTTCAAAATAGCTGTTTTTTAAGTTTGAAAAGGACTGTAAATCTCTTTTTTGCCACACGCTTCATGGACAGTTTCTCATATTGCATATTTTGGTTGTGGAAACTCACATTTTCATTCAAAATGTGTTGGGCAATGTAATTTCTCAATTGAACCCTCATATATAGCACACCGTCACAGAAAATGAAATAATCTGAAATATCTGAGTCTAAAAAATCAGCGGCTTATTGTTTTACACTCAATGATGCAATATAATTATGAACTGTTGCTTCATAGTACCACATTTTATAAACTAGATGGATCTTTGACTGCGCTCAGTCAAAAATGATGCCTCCGCCATTGCGCAATTTATATATTATCAAATATATATTATTACCAAATTATACACCGAGTCAATTTTTTCCACTCAATTTTGATGGTATTCTGTCTATCAGATCTTGCTGGATCACAATGAGCTACTGGATATGTGGTAATTTTCGCAGTGGTTTTATTTTTGCGAATTTTGCCAGTCAATTATCACGTAAATTTACGCTTTGGTTCATGTCCATTCACACTAAAGAAAGCACCACTAAAATCAAGAAAATTAGCACTTGCGAATTGTGAGATTTACTCCAAACCATAAAAATATCTGTACACAAAAAAATTGTCATATACAGTATATATAAGTGATGACCTTTGCCCTCATTACCCCAACATTTCATTAGTTTATTACTTATTTGCTCAAAATTCAAATTATATGTTCCAAATTTGATGGTTATTTGTCAACTGGTTCTAGAGGTTTTTTTTCATGAGTCATGTAACCTGTGACCTTTAACCTTATGACCCCAAAATCTAATCAGATCATCAGCCCCAAAATACAAACATGTACCTAGTTTTGTCAAAATCTGTCACTTGTTCCTTGAGATAATGCCTTTGACCTTTGACCTTGTGACCCCACAATCTAATCAGATCATTGGCTCTTCAAGTACCAAGTTGGATCAGAATAACCCCGTGTTCACACACAGTTTTTTGAAGCCCTTAATCATGATTTAAGGATCAGCAGCTGACTAACGAATCAGCATCTGATTAGTTTTACGACCGAAATGGACTGTCTGAACGCTGACTAACGATACGTCGGTTTGACGTCGTTTCGTACGAGAGCTGATTATAGAATCATGGTAAATTACGCACAAACCGTGTGTGAACAGAAGGTCGTAAAATTTAGTCATCTCTAACCAGTCAGCGTCCGTGAAAAAAACGACAACACACTGCGCAGTAACAAACTGCGCATATACAAGATTCGGGCCGGACCTGTACCAGCTGCTGAACACCTGCTGTGCGAACCTCGAAAAGTGTGTGTGGACAACCCTGATCCGTTAGTCACATTTGCTTAATAATGATTCTTTAGAGATGATTTAAGGATGAAAAATCGCGTGTGTGAACAGGCTGTAAGTCAATCAGTTCTTGAGATCCCCAAGTCGAATTTCCAATAAAAACCCATAGGAAACCTACAGGAAACCAATATAAATATTATATGGGCTTCTGGGGGTTTCTATGGGTCTCTATGGGACCCATAGAATGAAAACCCATAGAAACCCACAGGACCAATAGACCTATAGAAACCCATGTTCCATTTTCCCTATTGAAAAACCCATAGGATCCCTTAGAAACCATTAGGCCTATTGGTCTTTATGGGTCTCTATGGATTTCCTATGGGATTACTATGGGCATTTCAACCTGGGTGGACTGACAACCCGAAAACATAATTACTGCCTCTGTTAACTTTGTAACTGAGACATACATTGCAACATGCTTCCAAGTTAAATTCTTGGAAAGCCAGGTAAAATTGTTCTTCACTTAGATTTAATCCTCTTCATACTAAGCCAAATAGTTTGTAAATGGGGACCCGGTAGGAGTGGGACGTGTATGCAATTGTTCTTGTATACCGTCAAGTGCGCCATATGGCTGCCAGAATGCATTGGTCCTAAGGGAGCAGAAAGTGCACATCATGTGCGGAGTGATTGTGAGTGTGTGTCTGATGACCGGGGTAATAATAATGTAAAGTCAGAAGCTATTATAAAAGTGGTGTGCCCTGAGCCCTTTTCAAAAAGTGGCATTGACGCATTATAAGACTGCTTTATTATTATTATCAAAGCGCTTAGAGATGATTATCAATCATTTTAGGCGCTATATAAATCACAATTTTTATCATCAATTCAAACATAAAGGAAAACTGACCAGAAATATATTGTGATTAAAAATAAGCAAAGAAAAGTGGGATTTGTTATTATAATTATTTCATAGCCCGATGTCCATGGAAGTTGAATTGGTATACTGGCTCATTACAAGACTGTCCATAACACAGCTGTAAGCAGATCTAGTCTAAAGAAAGGTCCAGTTTTCTTGCTGACATCTTCACCTGTGCGCATAAAGAAAACAAAGGAATACAATTAATTGCCATTACTTTGAAATATGCCATACCTTTAAAAGGCTCTATTAACTTTGTCAAATTCAACTAAAACCACATGAGGAGCTTTAAAACTTCTCTTGCATCTTATTTTTTGGCTTAGGATTACAGAAGAATGAAATCTCTTTTGATTCAACTGTGCACCTATGGAGATATCTAAGATTATGCAGGGAAACCCCATTACACTGAGGTCGCTTATAATGAGGTACCGATTATAACGAGGAGAATCCATTGGTCCCGATTGTAAATTTATGTTACTGATTCTGCCATTTATAACGAGGTACCGCTTTTGTAACGAGGTAAAATCAATGGTCCCTACTACCTCGTTATATGGGGGTTTCCCTGTAATAAGCAACTTGGGCCCATTGAATTTACCTTGTTATTTAATATTTCTTGTTGTATCACGGCTTAAAAATATAAACAACCTGCACCTGTGAAATTACCTCACTATAAGGTACAGATTCATTATAACAGAGCTTTAAAAACAACGTTCCACTGTACTTTGATTGTTCACACTATCCAAATTAGGATACTTTGCACAAACAACCAGGAATACAAACTACAATTTTAAAATGCTGTCATTTGTGTTCTATTGGCACTGATAGAAGTACAAATCCCGTTGATTCTAGTCATATATATTTTGTCTTCGATATTATCTCTAGTAGTGAAAATACATATCTTTTGTGTAATCCCTTTTGGCTGTCATTACTGACAACTGTATAGGCACCCATGTTGTGAGGTTGCATACAGAATCAACAAAAGTTATGCAATATCTGACAGTAATCTGCATTTGTTGAGTTTGGATGCAACTCATTTGCAATCACAACAAGACGCTTCAGGTGCATAAAATCAGAGAGAAGTGTTCTCCAAGACATTGGTTCTTTTGATTCTGAGTGATACACAAGAGGAAATTTATGACTAGGCGGGCCTCTGTTGCAAGAAGAGATACAATTGATTGTAAATTATGATTGATCGTAAGTCAGTTCATATGTTCTAGATGTGCAAATCTGAATGGTTGATCAGATTGGTAGAGTGATTGGTAGGTCAATCGTAACTTACAATCGATTGTATCTCTTCCTGCAACAGGGTGACAGGATTCTGCCCTCATTTTCTTACCCGTTCTCTATTTCTTTGCATATCTCTCAGCATTGTCCGGACCATGGCTAATTGATCCAGTTCTTCTCTCTTTTTATCCTCTGCATCCTCCACTTGTTTCTTGTACTCCTGTCGATGCCCTTCAAGATCTGCTAGTCTTCCTTCAAGGATCTTTATCTCTTCACGTAGCTCCTCCTGCTTGTGAGTTATCTTGCCCATTTGTTGCTGTGAGGAAAAAAATGGTCGAATCACATTTGTAAATTGTCTAAAACTTTCCCAAAGGTATATATCTCCCATATCTTTATTAGTAAAAATAGGATGCATTAATTGTGCCTCTGCCTGTGTCCATTCAGGCCTGCTTATCTTCGTTCAGGGCTCTTCATTCATTGAGTTTCATTTCTTTCAAACCATAAACTTCTCTCCCATATCATTTATTATAATAGGTTTTATTGAGTGCCTATTATGATAACTAGTGTCTTTTATTATAACTACTCTGGTCACACCATCTCCCTGTGGAGCATTCCTTCTAAGTGTCTCGTTAGCATTGAGAAATTTAGTCACGTTATGGCTTTCAAATCTTACTCAGTCCCCACTTATACACCAGGGTAGAGAGCAGCAATCGTGGGTAAATTGTCTTGCTGAATGACAAACGAAATGGCAGGGTTTAAACTTGGAATTTCATGCTCTACCAATCTTGCCACACCGTTCGCATTTATACTATCCTAAATTTATCTTTAGGACCATTACTTTTTATATTTTTCATATTTAAACAAGCAATTTTGTAAAAAGCAAAGAAAGCTTGCTATTTCAATTGACCTAAACAAATTTTAATTGGCATTCTACCATTTTTACTCAAATTAATATTTCATACCTTCTGCTGAGATATGTCCTTATTCTGTTCTTCAATCCTTTCCATAACATCTGCTTCCTCGCTCTCCAAGGCCTCACATCTGATTCCCAGAGACTGGAATTCATTCTCCAACTTTCTTGCTTCTTCTTCCGGGCTAATTCTCCTTTTTGATGATCCGTCTCGCTGCAGTCCTTCTCTTATTGATCCAACATTGTCTACCGTCCTTTCATCAAGGTTAATTTTCCTACTTTGGGCGTAATCAATGCCTTCCCTCTCTTTTGATCTTCCATTATTGTGCACACTTTGTTTGTTCCCGTCACCCCCATGATGTGAATGGACCTGTCTGGTGTCTGTATACTTGGCAGGTGTATATTCACTAGTCCTCTGGGTCACTCCATCATGGTGGGTATGAGTTACAGGGGTGTTTTGAGCCTGCGGCTTCAATGATGTTGTGTGAGGAGGTGATCTGGAGGAAGCTAAGATGATATCTTGAAGGGAAGCGTTTACTGATGTTGAAGTTACTGCAAAAAGTGACAAGGACAGAACAAAATTATTTAGCAATATTATACACATACTTCTGAGCAAATATTTATCTTGTCTACAATATTCCATCCAATTACAAAATTGTAAATTGGTTTATCTATAATGCAAAAAATTTCTAGGAAGAATGAAGTCTAGCTTATTCAAACTTCTCAGACTCATGATTGGACAAGAGCCCAATGCAATTATCAGAAAAGTTACCTGCACAAATATACATACATTCCAAGCCATATGTATTTAACAGAATAAGAATTAGAGGATTTGTTGATTTGCTTTGTAATTTGCATACCCATTGATACAAATGTTTGCACATTTCTTCAAAGCAAATAAACATTTATGTTGGGGGGAGGCCGGATCTCCTTTGAAAATACACTTACTCCTTGTTCTGCATGTTGGACATTTGATGCGGTCCTCCGAGCAGGCTTCACAGAATGTATGACCACATGGAACAAGCATGGTAGGGGCATGGTCTGGGGGAACCTGTCAATAGAAAGAGATGCAACATTCTACTATATGTGAAAATAATAACATTTAACACAGGTAATTCTAATTTTGACCACAGGTTTTGCATAAATTTACAATCTCAAAAGTACTGAATATGTGGTAATTTTCGTGGTGGTTTTATTATAGCGAAAATTTCCTATTTGTTTCATGTCCATTCACACAAATAAAAGCACCACTAAAATCGTGAAAAATAGCACTCGCGAATTGTTAAATTTACTCCAAAATCGCGAAAATATTTGTACGCAAAAATATTGGCGTGTTCATATCGAATATAATTTAAGTACAATCACATTATAATGCAAAATGGTCATTACTCTCTAAGAGAATGTCTCTTCAAAGGAATAACTTTCTTATTGAAACGTTAGGTAACTGTTGGCCATATTCAACTCCGTACATACATGATAATGATCGAGTTACCAAAATAGCACTGCTCATTACTTACGTTATCTGATTTATTATATAATTTTCACATCACTCAGTAGACATATTGTATCACAGAAATACATAAAAGTTCATCAATCCTTTGTCCTTTTCTGCATTAACATGTTATCATAGTAGGGGTCCATAATTCTAAGTTATACTTTCCTGCTACTGATATGTGAATTATTACCATACGCTGCTTGCACTTGGAGCAATAGTGGCCTTCTATCCGCCCACCTCCATCATCATCTCCGACTATACTATTGCCAGTGTAACCCATCTGGCTCATCAAGTCCTGCTTCTCTTCCTTCATTTCTGCCTTCACCTGCAATCAATTGATACAATAAATAGATGTGACTGCATGGCTATATCATTCATTACCAGGGCTTGCCCTAACAGCAACCCAGGTACCAACAGCATGGCCACCAGAAATCCACTAGAAATCTTTGATTGGCCACCAAAGTGTTATTATCGACAATGTTCACACAAATCTTTAGTGTGAGTCTATCTGCAAACCAAGCCAGGTGGCAATGTCCAGTAAATTGAGTAAGAAATTGCACTAATGACAATAATTTTAATCAATTATAAATGGTATAAAAGTCAGATTTTACTTTCAATGAAAGTGTTTTTTTCATGTAGCATGTATATCAACATAATCATCCTGGAATTATCTAGGAAGTAACAAATTGTAGTTCTTAAATGTTTCCTTGTAAATGATTCAAAGCCTAAAATCAATAACCCTGACTGGGCCACAGCCACAAAGAAAAAACATTACTTTTTCTAGCATTGCAAGTTTAGCTGGTTACCTTGCTGGCTATTTGGTCAGCTAGACGGTCAAAGGCATCGGGGTCAAGAGTTGGTTTTGATCTCCTTCCCGTAATATCAGTCCGGCCAGATGGCATTCCAGCTTCTGACCTGTCATGGTTGTCCTGATGATGGTTTGACTGGAGGGTATGTGTAGCCTCCGAGTCCCTTCCAGAATGAAGTGCTCTGTTCGTCTCCCCTCCTCCTCCCTCATCAAAACCATCCAGACATCCTCCATCAGGCTCACACAAGTTTGGCTCTGAATTGACTCGTGAAGGCGGCAACTGTCCAATTCTTTCCCAGGCTGCTTTATACACATGTGCATTTGGGACCTCTTTTGTCTTACCCTCAAATCCCCATGGATTCGTCAATCCTCTATTTTGATCTTCCTTCAAGGACATCTTCTCCGCTCTTGTCGACAACGTCGCTGTCCTTCCCGAGGGTGGACGAGAACCTTCACTGATGTTGCTCCTCGCACTCGATGGCCTGGAAGAGCTTTTCCTATTTGAAGTAACAGGTGGATTGTTTCTTATGGACGACTGTTTACTATTGCGCCCTGGTGATGCAGAGCGTGTTCGCAGGGTTTTTTGTCTGTCCTGTGGTTTGGTACTATTCGTTGTCACTGCACTTGGATTTCTCTTAGGACCACTGCTGCAAGTCCATGAGATTGTTTCTGGATTATGGAAAAGAAGATAAAAAAAGAGCTGCACAATAAAATCACTCCAAAAAAGGTGTTCCAGGATTTCATAAAAAAAAAAAAAAATTTAATCAAATTTAGTGCCATATCTCTGCTTTACTTTTATAAGTTTACTAGAATTTGGTCCTTTTGGACACCTTGTATTAACTTAAATGAATGCATGTGCAACATATCCACTGTTATATTGATGCGAAAGTCAAGGTAATGAACTGATAATCTGTGTTCATCCACAACTACAAATAATCCGTTTGTGGAATGCAATTCACATTTTCCATTCCCTTGAAATCATTCCAGCAGTGCTACTAGTCGATCAGGTGGACAAATATATATTTATTTGTCAGAATTTTGTTTCAATTCATTTTTATTCACATTATTTTTATTATCATTTTTTGTTTTATTTTATTTATTCATTTATGTTTATTTTATTTATTTATTTATTTATTTATTTTTTTTTTTGGGGGGGAAGCTGACACACAAATGCATGCTGTTATGAATTTGATATTGATTAAGTCTCCTTAACTATTTAGTACCTGTTTTGTTTGAAAGGGTTGACTTCTTCGCATTTTTATCTCTACTCTTTCGAGAATGTGAGTCTGATGATGATTGGTCCCTGTGATTCTCATCTGTGCTGCCATCTTGTATCACAAGGGACCTCTCTTTCATCCAGTTGGCTTGTCTTCGCTTTATTTCTCCAACCTATTTAGTATTGATGAAAAAGAACAAAATAAATTGTCTTTAAGACTTTATATTTTATGTCAGTAATTTACAAATATGCAATTACAGAAATTTTCACAAATATTACAATTTTGTATATTCAAATAGGCAAATAATTTCAGGCAATTAAACAATGAATAGAATGCCTGTGCCTGAGTGTAATGTTTCCACCAACACATCAAAAGGTCATCAGATTCGCTGTTTACGTTAATTGGAATCTGCAGCAACCTGAATGGAGACCAAAGCATGATCATCTTTCGGTCCAGTCAATCTGGACCGATTTACTAGTACTTTGTAGTAGATGTGAGGTGCCACTTTTTCACTAGGCTCTTGTACACATTGTCATTCCATATAAAATCGGCAATCTCTTCGCAGATGTGCCCACAACTTGTCATGCATGACTGAAAGAACCGATGTGCTATACAAATTGCATAGAGCATGTGTTCTTTTACTAGTCAAGCATACCAACTCATGGGCACATCTACGAAGATAATGCCATAAAATCAGTCATTAAAAATTTTCCAAGACTTCTCTCCGTGACGAGCTACAGATGGGATTTCAGAAGCATTCCTGTATGCTGGCATCCTGTTCCCTGCAGCTGACCATTGAGCTCAATTCTGTACGAGGGGAGCCGACCTCTCTGGCCTTGTTGGATGCTGCCAAGGCTTTCGATAGAGTCTGGCATGAGGGTCTGGTTGCAAAATTGACGGACTCTGTTGACCCAGCCATCAAAGACATCATCTGCAGCTTCTACGAAGACCCAAGGAGCCGTGTGATGTGGGAAGGCAGGTTGAGTGAGGACTTTCCCATCCTGCAGGGTGTACGGCAAGGCAGCGTCCTATCCCCAACCCTATAGACATTGTTTGTTGATGGCCTCATCAAGGAGCTGCGAGAGAAAGGTCTCGGCTGCATGCCCAACAACCGTTACTCCGGACTCATTGTACTGGCCGATGATGTCGCGCTTCTCTCACGCTCAGCTGCTGAATTACAAGAGATGCTGGATGTGGTTGTCGATTATGCAAAGCGTTGGAGGTACTCCATCAACGGATATATCCCCCCCAATATTTCAGTGGGGGGGGGGATGGCCTGTATTATCATCCCCCCCAATGTTTTGGGTAAAACATATATAAAAACATTAAAATAAATGAGAATTTCCTCTCTTATGAATGGTAGTTGATATTATAGTCTTCTTTAAACCCCTTTTTGATAACGCTAAACTGCCAAAATCCAAAATTTTCCGGGGCTGCGCCCCTGGAACCCCCATTAAGGTTGTCTGACCCACGCCCCGGCCCTGTGCTCATAGAATAATTTCATTTAGGATTTCTCTCTTGGGATATTGTCAGACGATCCTGGCCCATTGACTATACCGAGTCTGTGCTTTGCTCACACAAACTGAGCTAAATTTTCAATACCGTAAAACTCCGTGTATAAGGCGCACTTTTTTCCGTTGGAAAAAAATTCGAAAGTCAGGGGTGCGCCTTATACACGGGTACAAAAAAAAAAAAAAAATTTTGTTTGATTTTTTTTGGGGGTACCCTGTAGTCATATTCAGTGCACTTAACTGGTGTTCTACACTGTACCTTACATTGGTGTAAGGCATGACAAGAGCTTGAACCATGTGACAACATTTTTCAACATGTACCTTTTTCCTACATAAATAATAGTGGTTATGAAAAATTGTAAAATGCAAGTTT
>JAUELG010390957.1:4444-20387 GCA_031471515.1 Dendraster excentricus | reverse complement strand
GCAAAATTTCGCGCGAAACGGACGCGCGGTCACCGCGATCCTAGGGGGGGGGGTCAAATTGACCCCCCCCCCAGTAAAAACCCGGTCTGAAATAGCCCAGTTAGAATAGGGTTAAGTCTCAAAACTGGACTTCTCATATATTTTTAAGTATGAAATTGTTTGTCTTCTTTAAAAGAACTTCATTTCCAATGAATCTGTTTGCTTGGTATATAATATCATATGGACAGCAATTAACCTTTTATAGATTTGGCATTTAACAGCATTTGAATTACTACATATATACATCTTTTTGATAAAACTTTTCATTCATGGACTGTTTCACATTCATTATAATAACTGTATAATAAGGGAAATTATGTTAATTGTGTCAACTTAACTTTAGTAACCAAACCAAGTTCTAACCTCACCATGCTCAAAAGTATACAAAATTTCAAACAAATAAGTAAATTCCC
Organism: Dendraster excentricus; assembly: GCA_031471515.1. Taxonomy (NCBI): domain Eukaryota; kingdom Metazoa; phylum Echinodermata; class Echinoidea; order Clypeasteroida; family Dendrasteridae; genus Dendraster; species Dendraster excentricus. The sequence goes on along the minus strand of JAUELG010390957.1, from coordinate 19,935 downwards.
TGTTACCATTCAAAAAGAGCCATTCAACGCAAGAGGGCAGTATCTTTTAATTAATCATTGCTTTAACCATTTATTCATACAAAATTGTGCATTCAATGTTTTGATTCAATAGAAATATTATCAACAACTTTTTAAAAACCAATTCAGATTGTTTTCACAGTGGTTTTCAAGAATTTTTTGAAATTTTCCGAAAGTCTGAAATATCGCCAAGTGATTGCCGGTGAAATACCCTTTTGAACGAAAGATATTAATAGATATTTCAGCAGATTCTGAACCGATTCTGATCAAATAAAGTTTATTTCGTCATTAGAATTGTACATTCTTTCGAATTTGTTAGTCAGTTTTTCAGTATCTCACAAAAGATATTGAGGGTGGGGCACTTTAGAATATACCGACACTCAACTATTCCTTTAATATTCTTAAGAGTAATTAGCTTCTACCCTTCCCTTTAACCTCTCCTATAAACCCAATAACGCTAACAAAATCAACTTACTGACAGCTGTGCAGCAGCTGTAATCCATGGCGAAATTGGAGAAGAAATCAAGAGAAAAACAGTTTAGTTACAAAGGTTTACATATTTTGAGAACGATCCTGTTGAACCTAAAGCCTTCATACAACTTTCTCCAAGATACTTTACTATTGACAATTTTATGTTACTGTCATTTAATGTAGCATGCAACGAGATTGATCATGCAATACAAGAAAAAAAATATACATTTACATAGAATAGTTGTTTTGAAAAGAACCTGAACAATCTATGGCACATAGAAGGGGGGAAAATATATAAGGTGATCATGAAAAACATTAAAAAAACAAGTTGTACACCACATGCAAATTTGTTAACATACACAAACTTGTTCATAATACGTGTATGTATGAGTGAGCCGTGGAAAAGAGCTTTTTCCTTTTCTGCGACTTAGGACAAAACAAATCTCCCGGCTCCAGGTCTGGTCTGCTTTCTTTCAATCAAAGCAGGAGGGAACAGACCCCAGTCACACCTCACTTACACTTTCGTTCACACGCCAACCGCTCGCAAGAGATGAGCGAGTCGGGGCGCGAGCCTGTGAAAGAGAAAGTGTTAGCTGCCAAGACATTGCGCGACAGCTCTACGCAGAGATAGTTGAGAGCGGTGGCTGCGCAGTCGATGTTGCCACGGTCGACCCTTGTGGTGAGGTCGTAGAACTGGGTGTTTGACCCTGAGAAGAGGGCTTGGCTAGATTCCCTGGGTGACAAGATCTGGGTGCCCAGGATGTCCCTTTTGCCCCCGCCATCGGGGGAGCTCGTCAGGAAGGCAGCCAGCTGCCACATGTTTGCATCAGTGGCGTCCGCACTCTGAGTGTCGGAGGACACCACCACGTTGAAGATTACGGAGTCGCTGTCCTGCAGGTCGACATTACCGATGTTCAGAGCGATATCGTCAACAACAATTCCTGAGATGGGGAAAGGGATGAAGATGAAAGGACTCATGTTATAGAAACAATCAGGACTTGAATGACAGAATACATTATATTACCATCGTTCTGCCCAATTCATTAGTAATACTGTTTTAATACTGAATCAATCAAAAATTATCCACAGCCTATTGCTCAGTGAGTTTTGCTAATATGAGTTGACATATTGGAAACAGTTTTTATTTTGTTGTTATTTCATTTATACAACACATTCTATACATTTTATGACATAGGCCATACCAATAAGTCTTTTTGCTGGTGCTAAGAGAGAAACAAGAAAGTTACAATGAACTAACCTGCACATCTGACGGGGAAGCACTGCGTCAGCACTCTCTCATTCGGAACACCAACCAATTCAAAGTTTGGAGAGGAGTCGGGGTCCTTTTGCAGTTTGGCACAAACGTATCGCACCTCCTCACAGCCCAGTCCAGACATGTCGAACATGGTCTCGACAGTTCCGAACTGGAGGACGCCTCCACTTCCTGCGATGACGGGCACGCTCCTCTGGTAACTATTGAGGTTGTAGGCGGTTGTTTCTCCATAGTGAGGTCCCTCCCCGACGGGGTTGTCGCTTCCCCAGACGGCCAGCTGCCACAGGTTGGTGCCCCGGACAGAGGCGCTGTCCACTGCTGGGGCAGCCATCATGGTGAACTGCAGGATGTTGTCACGCTTATTGCTGATCACCTTTTGGTAGTTGGTGTCTGGAACAGTCTCAAGGTCCATCAGTTTGACCTCTAAGACACAGAAAAAATAAAGAGGATGAATACATGTTAAAACAGAGGTCTACTGACTGAGCAGTTAAAATCCATAATGTCAATTCCTGCCCTTTATAAGGATGGCTTTCCAAATAGTAACACATAAGAAACACTAAAATGAGAGTAAAATTCCTCAACCATGTTAATCCCTAGAGTGAACATGTTTGAGTTCATATTTTTTTTATCTCCAACAAATACAACAGCTCGAGGGTAACACCCGTTGATAGATTACTCAAGTAATACAAATATTTTGGAATGCAATACAGCATCTTTCCAAGATAATGGTATCTGATACAGACGATCATAATCCATGAACAAACAAAATCCTTCTCACCTCTATCACATTGGGTCTCCTTGCACCTGACGATCGTGTTGCCTCCTGTGATGGTGGTGAACGCAAAGTCTGGGAGAGGCCTGAGGCTCTTGGAGAACTCCAGACAGAGGAAGCGGAACCCAGAGTCGCAGTTGACCTCGTTCAGATCAAACCTGGTCTCCAGGTTGTTCAACCGCAGCGTCTGGCCTGCAACGAGCTGCTTCCCGGCCTGAACGGTGTTGAGGATTTGGAAGCGGGCATTCTTCCGGTTGCCCGACCCGTCCGGCTGTTTGCTAGCGAAGATACCGACCCTCCACAGCCTCCTGCCGTCCATGCTGGAAGCGGTTTCCAGAGAATCAACTGTCATGTCGATCTGCAGCTCGTCAGGTTGAGCGAGAGAGGTCTTTGATGATGTGTATGACCACTCCATCTCTGTTACAATGACACCTGTTAGGATGATGAAAAAATTGCGAGGAAACTTATTATGTAATCATTAAAAAGCAGTATGCACATCCTATTCTTATCATTAAAACCAGAGAAAATACATTTTGTCGAATCTGCTCTTTTTTAAGAAGTTGATGGTGTAAAATTTCAACTAGAATATTTGCTTTGCTTTCAAGAAATTAATACATTGTACTTGTTTTGGCTTTGTTCCATTGTACATACACAGTTCAGCAAGATACAATTAACCCTTTCAGGAAGAGAAGAGGGTTCAAGATACAACCAAATGCTCACCTAGACATGAACCAGTGGGTACAGGGAAGCAGCTGGTTAGGACTGCATCATTAGGGGCCGTTGTCATGGTGAAGTCATCAGAGGTAGCGGGGTTCTTCGAAAGCTCTGTGCACAGGAACGTGGTGTCGGCACATGTGATGCCCGTCATGTCGAAATTTGTGTTGATGTTCGTGAACTCGAGGGTGTCTCCAGGCGACTCCACATCTTGGTCTGCATGATAGTAGGGCAAGATCTGTTCCTGATAGCCGATTCGGTTCCCGCTTCCATCGGGGTTGCGGCTACCGTAGAAGCCCAGACGCCAGAGCTGGTCACCGGTAACGGTTCCCCCACCTCTGGATGTGCTGACCCTGGTGTTGAGGGTGAGTTCGTTGACTGGTTCTCCCTCACGCAGGACCAGGGGAGGAGACGGTGAAGTCTCTGTGTCCGTGATTATCACACCTGAAATAATTTGAAAATGAAGAAAAGGGCAATATGTTAGAATTGGAAAGAAATAACCAGGCTAGTATTCATTAGCAGATGTGTGTTATTGTATCCTTAACCCATTCACGACTGGGCTAAAAGATATTTGTAAAATGCGTGTTAGACCTAAATCAATTCGCCCTAAAAGGATCTAGTACATCAGACAAATTATTCCGTTAAAAAAGTATCAGACTTGCAAATCTTTCATTTTGCGTTTAAAAATTCAAACTCTAAATAACAGATGTTACGGAAGACTTGCATATAACAGCAACTGACGAAAACATCTGAATTCTGATTGACTCACCTCTACATTCCCTTGGCTTGCAAGATGTAAGGGTGTCTGCACCAGACAGCGTCCTGAATGAGAAGTTGGGTCTGGGCCGGTCTCCCTTGGCCACACTGAGACACAGGTACGTGTAGGGACTGCCACAGCCCATCTGGTCAATGTTGAAAGGGGTGTCGATGTTCCTGAAGCTTATGGGACGAGGTGGTTTGACCGTCCGGCCCTGGTTGTAGAGGTTCAGGATCTGGGGCTGGAAGTCAAAGCGACTGCCTGTCCCCTGCTGGTTGGTACTGCCCCAAAGGCTCATGGCCCACAGACCCTGTCCGTCCAGGTCTCGGCTATTGAGGGTGACATCCACCGTGGCACCGATGGATAGCTGGTTGGGACGGGAATCATCGTAGTTCCAGTCCAGGCCTGTTGCAATTACACCTGTAATGAAATCAGCAAAATCCCTATGTCAGTTTAGATACATTGAACTGCATATGCTTTACAAGACTCCCAAGTAGTTATTTTAAACAAATCGATTCAGGCCAAAAATAACTAGTAGAAATCCTAGCATATGTGTTACATATAACGTTACAGTTCATTACTCAAGTTGACCTTAAATTAGAAATATCTCTTTTGATAGATATAGATTTGATTGTAAAGCTGTACCTTGGCATGCGGTGGAGACATCCTGACAACTGGTGAGCACAGATCGGTTGGGTCTGCCCTGAAGGTTGAAGCTGACCGACGCTGCCTGGTTCCTCTTGAGCCTGAAGCACAGATACCGCGCCTCTGAGCATGCGATGCCCTCCATGTTGAGGTTCAGGAGAACCCTGTCAAAGTTGATGTCCACACCGGGTCTCAGTGGCTCATCAACCTGGTATCGGTTCAGGATGTTGGTCTGGATTGTCTGCGAGGTTCCAGCCCCACGGGGGTTGTCGCTGAGGAATGCATCCACCTGCCACAGGTCATCCCCAGTGACGGGCGAGGAGTCCGCTCCTGTGATCGCTCGAAGGTCCACGGCTAGACCATTGTTGGGGTTGCCTTCAATGAGGACCGAATCACTTCCTAGGATTGGTCTCAGCTCAGTGACAACAGCATCTGAATGATTAAAAAATCAAACTCATTTTAAACAATTGATACAAGAATTAAAGGAATCAACACAAGTGATATCATTAATTTATATCATATATGAATGAAGAAATCTCAAATGGCAATTTCAGCTGTTATTAGAACATTAATATCAAATTTCTTTTTTGCAGAATGAGACACCCTGGCAAATTGGTATTTGGAGGTATTATATGATGAAAAGATTTACAGAAAAAAGAAAAAAGGTTGATATTAACTTACTTGCGTCACAACTCATTCTCTTGCAAGATGTTATGGCTTCCTTGTCTGTATCCCCAATCTGGAAGGTGAAATCAGATGTGGGAGCTGTGCCCTTCTTGAAATCTATGCACATGTACTCAAAGTCAGTGCACCCGATGGAGCCAACATCGAACATGGCATTGACATCCTCCAGGAAGAAAGGCCTGTCTTTATCTAGGGGCATCCCAGCCTGGGTCGAATCCAGGATTTGATCCTGGTAGTTGAACTTCTCTCCAGCGCCATCTGGGTTCCTGCTGCCATAGATGCCCATCTCCCAGAGATTGCGGCCTACGACATCCCTGCTGTTGGGGTAGGGCAGTAGGTTGAATGTGATGTCAATGGGGGTAGGCTGTCCTGGAATGGCATTTGGGGCCTCAAAGGTCCAGTCGATGTTGTCCTGGATGTGAGCACCTGTAAAAACAAGCATAGAGTTAGTTGTCTCAAGATGAAATTATCAAAAGTCAAGAGTCCCTTTACAGCAAAATTTGCTTTAACTTTGGACAGCAAAGTAATTCATACTGGATCCACTTTCATGGAGAAGACATTTCTAAATTTCTAAATTCCTATTTAATACATACAAGACATAGAGAGTATTTTTAATTTTGGGAGAGAACGAAATTGAAACGTACCATTACAGTCAAGCCTCTCGCAGGACCTGACAGAGTTGGGATCAGGCACAATCTGGAGGTCAAAGTCAACTTTAGGGGATGGTCCTTTCTGGAGCACTGCACAGAGGTAGCCTGCATGATTACAAGATGTCTGTGTGAGGTCCACATCAACTGACACAGTGCCAAAGTCAAGAGCACTTCCTGGAACCAGGGCCTTCTTGGCCTGCTCCCTAGATAGAACCTGGTTCTGTACATTGAACTGCAGGGGAGAGTCTACGTTGGGTGTAAGGTAGGTAGTCAGCTTCCAGAGACCTGGGCTACTGTCCAAGGCTCTTGATGTTGTGGTTGGGAAGATGGACGTGTCAAATTCAATTAGGTTGGCAGTCCCCTCAGTAATATCACGACTTCCAATAAGATGAGTCGTCATGCCTTCAATGATGACGTCTGAATTGCAGAGCAGTTCTTTGCAGTTGACAAGCTTGTTGCCTCCACTGGCAACATCGAAAACATAAGGAGGGTCGGATCGGTCTCCCCTCGTGAACTCCATACAGAAGTAGTGATAGTCCCCACACCCGATGGAGCTTATGTCAAACTCTGCTTCAATGTTGTTAAAGGTGAGAGGGAACTGAGGGTTGAGAGGTTTACGCGAGTTGATGATGTCCAGAATCTGGTGCTGACGATCAAATATCTCGCCTTCGCCATCAGGAGTTGTGCTTCCATAGAGGGACATCCTCCAGAGACGGTCTCCCGTCAGAGGGGAACTGTTCTCGTCAAACCGCACGCTGGCCTGGACCTGGATAGGGCTGCGCTGGTTCATCCTGACTTCATCTGCCCGGTAGTCCCAACTGAGACTTCTTGCTAGAACACCTGAACAGCTGACAGGCTCACAGCGGATCACATCTTCTGGGTTGGCAATCAGATCAAAGTCAAGGTTGGCACCTGTATTCTTTCCAAACTCAACACACATGTAGCTGACATCATCGCAGGTGACATCCTCCATGCTGTAGTCGATGTAGATATCGCCAAAGTTCATCGTGCCACCGGGAGGAGTCAGGTCCTGGCTAGTCTGCGAGGAAGAAAGCACCTCTTCCACTTCATTTAGGCGCTCTCCACTTCCATCAGGGTTTCTGCTGCCGAAAGCCCGCACTGTCCACAGGCTGATGCCACTGATGCCATTGGATTTGGATGCACTGGTCACAGACAGAGACATGATGATCTCATTACTGGAAGTACCTTCTATCAGAGAGCCTGCTACAAAACCTGAGTCCATGCCAGCAATTTCAACAGCTATGGAGTGAGTAAAAAATAAGAAAATATTTTTAGTCAAGAGTTAAGGACCTGATTTCATTGTGTAATTACTTTATTGTGTGATCTTGTTGTATATAAACAGAGTTCTAAAACATGTATGTACTAATAAGTGAGATAAAGAATTAAAATACATTTGCCTTTGAATCCCTTTTTTTATCATTTGTATTAGTGCTATTATTTCAGTTTTATCTCAGACAAGGTTGACAAAGGAATAATTTATTTAATCACAAAACAGTTATGTAATTCATAGGAATCCAGTTTACCATGTTGGCACTATAACGATAATCAAATTGACTCTAATAGAGCAGGTTATACACTCACTTCTCGGACATGGCACCTTCTTGCAGCTTATAAGGGTATCCCCTTCCCCAGTGGTCAGGAACTTGAAGGGGGGCTTGGGGTTGGCACCCCTACCGAACGAGAGACAGAGGTAACCCTCGTGGAGACAACCAATCCTGCTGAGGTCCTTCTCGCTGCGGACGTTGTTGAACTCCAGCAGGTCGCTGCCGACCCGCAGGTTCTTGCTGGCCGTCCTGGGGTTCAGAATGTTCCCCTCCAGGATGCCGATGATGTCTCCTCGCCCGCTCTCCAGGGTGTTTCCCATGAGGGTGAGGGCCCACAGGTTCTTGCCGACAACATCTGCCGATACCGATGCAAAGTCCACCTCAGCGTCCAGCAGGATTGGAATGGGGGCGCCCAGAGTGATGCCTTCGGGAGCTTGGTAGTTCCACCTCAGCTCAGATGCAATGACACCTGCAAAGAAGCAACCAAAGGGGATAAGGTAAGGTCAGAGATATGCATTTGTGCTTATGTGTTAAGCGCTATATGAAAAGATATCATTGTTAACAAACTTCCTGTCAAAATGAAGATGACAAGAATGTGCCTAATTCAATACATCAGTACCATGCTAGTTGTATATGTTGATAGAAAATGCTTTTGTAGGAACAGTAATTCAATGCTAGTTAGGAATCATGTACTACTAGTTGTTAACAGAGGCCATGAAAAAGAAGGTACATAAACAGTTAAGAATAATATCAGGAGTCAATTGAGACAGGTATTTACCTTCACATGGCACGGGTACACAGGATATCCATGTGTTCTCATCATTGGCAGTAAGGGTGAACGTTACCGACGCATCATCATTCTTGTGAAACTCAATGCACATGTACTTTATTCTTGTACACGTGAAGGACGACATGTCAAAGTTCACGTCAATGTTTCCGAAGTTAAGGTCTTCTCCTGGCACATAGGGTCTGTTCTGCTGATAATTGTTCAATACTTCATCTAATTGGCCGAACCGTGGTCCAAGCCCATCCGGTTCGCTGCTCCCAAACATTGACACAGTCCACAGATTTTCGCCCTGGACTCCAGGACCAGTGAAAGAAGTGGATAAGGAGAAGAGCAGTGGGTTGTTTTGCCTGGCATCGAGAACCCTACCATCATCTAGAACCAGATCCAGGCTAGTCAGAGTTACATCTGTATGAATAGAAAAATGCAGAAAATTTTCACTATTAGAGTAAATTCACACGTTTATTTAAACCTAAATTCACACGTTTATTTAAACTTGATATATCTGAAATCTGAAGATACATAAATATACCAAGTCTCGTTCATTGTTCAAAATAATACAGACTTCCAACCCAATGATCGTTTTTAAACAAACTAATTTACATGTGTGTATTTAAATGCAAAGCTTTGTTTCTTTGTTTAACAACCTGGCCCACACTGCAAGGAGGAGCTCTCACCATTTTCGCACTGAAGAAGCTTGCAGCTGATCAGTGAAGTAGCGCCACCCTCAAAGGACAGCTCAAAAGGTGGAAGCGGTCTGTCTGTCTGTCCAAATTCCAGGCAGAGATAGGGGAATGCCCCGCACCCAATGGTGCTCAGATCAAAGTTTGTTTCTATGTTGTCCATCTGAAGCTTATGGAGGCCATCAGGGGTGCTTTGACCCAGAGGAGTTGCTGACTTCTGGGCTCTTAGAATCTGCCTCATCTCGCCAATCCTCTGTCCGCGTCCGTTCACGTTGCGGCTTCCAAACAGGCCAAGTTGCCACAGGTTGCGGCCGGCGACGGTGGCCTCGTTGTCTACGAATGCGACCTCTGCATCGATGTTGAGTAGACTCTCTTGTCCGAGGACAACAGATGGTGCCTCATACTCCCATGACAACGTCCTAGCTGTGGCCACTGTAAATGAAAGAAAACAAAGGATAGAAGGTTGAGAAAACTATTCTCTTTTTCTTATCCAGAGACAACAATTTATCCATGCAATAATGACATTTCAGTATTACAAATTCGCCCTCTGAATTGTTTAACGCTTATGAACAAGATAAGTTAATCTTTTACCAATAATTTGATGGTATTCTCACTACACAAAGGGCCAAAATAAGATAGGTACCATCCTCTGCTGTTCAACTTGCTGACAATATAATGATCAGTTGTGCTTTTGATCAATTAAGTCTTAATTTAAGATCATAAGGCAAACTAACCTGCACAACTGTAGGGCAAACATTTGGTGAGGACGTTGCCGTTTGGCACGGGTATCATCTGGAAGATGGTGGTGGCTCTCGGTGACTTGCCCAGCGTGACACAGACATGGTTGACTTCCCGGCAGTCGTAGTTGGTCATGTCGATGTCCATAGACACCCGTCCCAGCTCCATCGGAATCCCTGGGATCAACATGGTGTTCTGCTGCTCTTGCGTCAGGATCTGCGAGGTCTGGGAGTACTTCCTGCCGGAACCTCTGGAGTTGCTGCTCCCAAAGGACGACATGGTCCACAGGTTCTGGCCGGCTACGCCCACACCGGATCCGTTGACGGTGACAAACATCTCTATGGGGTTGGAGGGTCGACCCGCGACAATATCACCCCGTACCGCAATGGCGCCAACAGCTTCAATATTTGTTACTGCATTAAAAAGATGATAAAACAGAGTGAAGGGGTAAATAGGAAATAGCCAACGAAATGAAAAAGGCATAAGCATAACAGATCTGCCTAGATGTTGGATAAGATATATAAAAACTCTAACATATCTGCAACTTATATTTATTTGTATTATTCCAATCAGTATTCCAAGATATTTAGCACAACTACAGTGTCCATTTTATATGTGTCCAACTTATATTCATTTGTATTATTCCTATCAGTATTCTAAGATATTCAGCACAAATTCAGTGTACATTCAATGATATCTATTGTATTCAGCAAATGATTGTTAAAACTTGATGAATCATGTATTACCTGATGTAATTAAGCATTATCAGGATTTTTAAAAATTCAATAAATTAGGATTCACTTAAAGCATGACATACCTGCCCTGCACTCCCACGCTTTACATATGGTCTTCACATCTTCTCTGCTGGGGTACACCGTGAAGCTGAAATCTGGGCTTGGGTTATCTCCTTTGGCAAACTCTCCACAGATGAAGCCAAAGTCTGTGCAGCCGATGGCCGCAATATCAAACATGGCACGACCAAATCGAAAGTTCAGGTCGTCGGAGTTGGCCAGCGGATAGGACGATTCGATCTCGCTGAGTGTCTGCATTTGGTAGTTGAACTTCTCGCCCAAACCGTCGATGTTTCGACTCCCGTACAGGCCGAAGCGCCAGAGGTTTTCACCAGCCACATCTCTTGAGCCCTGCACGAAGTTAGCAGTTGCAGTCAAGTTGAGCAGGTTGGGTATCCCAGCAATTACATTTTTTGCTCGGAACTCCCAGGTTAACCCTCGCAACCTAACGCCTGTCAGGAAAAGGGTGAGAAAAGAGGATTACTTACAATTCTCATTTCTGTGTTGGCGCAGAGAAATAACATCAGCTTTCTGTACAAAGAAATGTTTTTAGATTAAACCATTGCCTAAAATGACAATTTCAAACAAATAACTGAACTACTTGTGTAACCTCATAAGTGACCCAAAAAAGTTAACCATCCACTCAATACAAGGTGAAACTATAGAAATATAGTCAGATTACTCAAGCAATAAAGTAAACCGACAGAAAAGATGATAACATTCAGAATACAACCAGAGGATGACTTCCAACAAGCCTCATGACTTTGACAGATTTTAGCTGTGAAAATGTTGAGGAAAGAAAGCAAAAACTAATTCACACATGAATACTGTGTTGAGCTACAAAACTGTCACTCAAAAGTATGTTTTTACTCATGAATTGGATGACACCCAAATTGTTATAAAACTTCTGAAGAAAATGATGGTGATGAAAAATGATGCAGTTTTTTTAAAGAAGTTGAGTCTGTGAAGTGAAAATTGAGGGTTAACATTTGAAATGAATTGACAGCTCTGAGACAGCGTTGAAGTGGAATGTGCTTAGGCAAAAAATTGAAATGAACACAATCACCACATTGTAACACACACACACAAGTTAAAAGTTTACCCAATAGTCACACAACTATATAAGAGGGAAACAAAAAAAGAATGTTCATGATGATACACTAGGGTACTCACCAATACAATCTTCGACCGGCACGCAGTCCATGAACGTTCCGGCCTGCTTGGGCTTGCCTCTGAAGACAAAGTCCGGACTGGGGTTGTCTCCCTTCCGGAGTCTGGCGCAGACATAGTTGATCTCGGAGCACCTGGTCCCCCGCAGATCCAGGTTGTACTGGACGTTGCGGAAGACAAACGGCGAGGACTGCACCACGAGCGAGTCCTCCTGCGTGGGCGACAGCGCCTGCTGCGTGAACGAGATCTGGGGTCCCGTGCCGTCAGCCCGCAGCGATCCCCACGCGTTCAGCTTCCAAAGGCCGACGCCAATAATGTCCTGCAACTTCTTCTGTTGCAGGTCAATGTTCACATTTAGGGGCACCATGTTTACGGCGCCCTCGGTGACGGGGAATGGATCACTGAGGGACACATCAACCCCCGTGATCGTCACAGCTGCGTGGAAGGAAATAGAGTGGGTCCACTTCAGAGGGTGCACATTTTTTTCACAAGTACTCCATCAAAATTTACACATTGTTCCTACCCTAAATATCTGAAACTTTTTACAACTAATGGGTGCTCATTTTTTTTACAAATACTCCATCAAAATTTACGCGTTGTTCCTATGCTATCTGAAACTTTTTACAACTAATGTAGTTTCCTAGCTCAATATTCACAATCCTTGTTGCCATATTATTTTCTTGGCCTCAAATTATCATATTATGTAGAAATTTTATCAGTTTATATAATCATTATATCATTAAACAAATTATATTCTCATGATTTAAATAGGATTTGTTTTAATCCTAGTGCCTTATATAGCTGATTATTTACACCTTTACCACTATGTTTCAACTATCTCTAATTTGTATTTTTTATCTTTTATCTTTTCTTTGTACACAAGGTACATATGTCTACTTCAAGTCGACAAAGTTTGGAGGAACTAAGTTAAAAACAGACTTATGTAGTTATGAACTTTAAATAACATTAACAATATTTCATGGTTCACCATTTAATGAATGGGTAATGGGGAGAGGTAGGTTCCTTGTCATGCAGACAGATGATCTAAACTGATTCGTAATATGCAATAGTACGGTGCAGTTGCATGCAGGGAGGGGGTCTTACAACTTGCAAGGATAGTCATGAAACAATCATTATATATATGCGACTAAGATGGTTCTAGTCTCTTTACAGAGTATAGGGCAAAGTTTGGGTTTTGTGGTGGGGAATGAACGAATCATTCCCATTCGATGCAAATACAAATGCACTAACTAATATGAGTGAAAAGTGGCCAACTCTAGTCCATGGAAATGAACTTTGTGGCACATGCAGGTTGAAGGGAGGTGCTTCATACGTACAGTAGATGCACTGTGGAATATATCACCATTTTAACATGCCGTTTTGGTGGGGAATATCAGGCAATGCTTAGGGTGCACGGGAAGGGCTATCAAACCTTATGGGAGGGACCGAGGGTGGGGTAATGTAGGGTCGAGGTGAGGGATGGGGTAGTGTGGGGTCAAATATAATGGGGGGAGGCTAGGGGTGGGGTAGGGTGGAATTCCATGCAGGGATGAACTCTAGGTCCTACGCTAGGGTGTAACATCATTCAGGCATTCCGAATCCTGAGGAATGTTGGAAGGACATGGCGGTGGTGGATTATTAATCAACTCTGATAGGCTGGGATTCCAAAAGTTCAACGATACGGGGACATTATCAGATACAGCTATAGGTTAGTCTTTATCCTTTCTTCAGGTTTGGCAAAGAATGGTATTAGAATTTAACATTATTATATTTTGCGTTTCTATGGTAGACTTGTCTCATTATTATATTTTAAAAACAGCTTGTTTTATTATGCAACCTTTTAAATTCTATTTGAAATGTTTGAAATATTAACAACTACAGTAGTTACATATTAAACAATATCAACTAAGTTTAAATATAAATATGATTTGCAGAACTTGATTAATTATATGAAATTTTGAAGAATATAAAGAAAGAGAACAGAAATAGAGCCCTATCATTTTTATAGTTGATGTATTATTCAACATTTCATCAATTCATATCTAAGAAAGTAATTATGATACCATCATTATATTGACTTATTTTGTAAAATGCGAAGTAATTTGACAGACCTGTACACTAAGAAAGCATATATAATAATGGTTATAAATGCATACAAGAAATAGATAGTTGCAAGTCAAATAAACAGTGCTATTCCATGATGATATCATCCTAATACTGAATGTTTGTGGTTATTTTCGTGGTGGTTTTATTTTTGCGAATTTCGCGAGTCAATTACTGCAAAAATCTCCTCTTTGGTTCAAGTCCATTAACTCCAAAAACGCGAAAATATCTGTATGTGAAAATATTGTCTTATACAGTGGGTAATGTTTTGTTTCAGTATATTTATAAACACATAAAAGTTCCAAATATAGTTATCTTGTTTATTTCATTTAAATTAGTTCATATTAAAATGAGATGAGAAGTTAGCAGTTCTCATAGAATTTTGTCCATAGTCAAGAGGGTTTAACCCCTCTTTTATATGTGCCATAAGAGAAAAAGATCAATATCTCTGTCAAAATGGATAAGGACTTGTTTAATTTTTGCACAGAGCAACTTTGATGTATATCAGATCATGGAAAAGCAGTGTACAATAGAGTTTGGAAAAAGGGGGGCATTTAAAACGTGATGACTTCATCTCATGATTACAGCATCATTCTGAAGTATTATTTCAAACAAAGCAAAATAAATAATCAAATTAAAATTGATCAAATTACCTGAAAGGTATAGCAAGTACAAATTTTGCGCTCTTTTCATTTCCATTTCATATCTACTTTACTTAAATAGAATTTTTAGAATGAAAATGTTGCTTTACATTGAAGGTTTTGTCTTAATTGACAATAAATTGAAATATTTTAGCTCATATTTAGATGCTGTAGTCATGCTTGAAATCCATGCCTTTATTAGCACAATGCAATTAAAGACAGCAATCCAAGATGGGACGTGTGGTACTCACCTCAACAATGCAAAATGCATGATTCTCAATTTCTCAGTTCAAAACTTGGCTCGATTGAAACAAACTTTCCTCTGAAAACATTATTCTATTAAATCATCAAATGCGAACAGTTGGGAGGAAAAACGGGTGATAATAATTTTCAAAAGAAAAAAATTATAACAACACTCAAACCATACACCAATTATCAAATGTCATCCGTTATTAAATAAGAATGACTATTAAAACAATAACAACAACACGCATGAGTGAATGGAGGCCGGGCAAGCCTGCATGTGTTAAGAATGTTCAGCTGATTTGGTCAGGCTGAAATGGATTGGTTTGAAATGAAATGTTCGGGACTACTTCCACAAAATCTTGAACATTGAAAAAACTTCTACAGATCTATACAATAAAAGACTCGTTACAATTGAGGGATATCGCCATCGATGTAACCCTGTGTTAAATACAGTAAAGATGATCTATTAATTAAAGCATTATTGTTATCGTCTACATGAAAAATGTCATGGGTGAATAGTTCTCACATCAGAAATTAACAAACACATTGTGCCATAACTACAAAAACATTTTTAATGATTACAAAAAGTTATCAACTTGTAAAACTATTTTATAAGTACTACATGAGAAAGAATACAAGTAGAAGTGAAAAGGTCAAAACAAAAACATCAGGGAAAAAAATAACAGAAAAGTCTGAATCTGAATATATCATTATTATAATGCACACACATACACTCATGAATGCAATAATTACTGATTTATGTACATGTATGACATTGAAATGAGA
>JAUELG010390626.1:0-10853 GCA_031471515.1 Dendraster excentricus | reverse complement strand
CCCCCCCCCCCCCCCCCCCAATCATGGACTCTGAGAATGCATACCCTGCAGTTGCCCCTCACTTTTGAACTGGGTGGGAATAGGCGGATATTCTACATGAAACCACTCCGTAAATAAATATTGTCGGTTACCTCGTCAGGGGATCCGCGTTTTCTTGTTTCCTTCCCATGACGATTTATTCTTTTTACACTACGGTTTTGCAATTATTATTTCAGGTATCTCTTACGGCAGTGCAAGATGATACAGATAACGCACCATCCATAGCAATAGATAACATAGCAGTTTATGAAACATTTCCACCAAGTACGATAACACCAGGTCAGTCTTTGTGATATATGAGCAGATTATTTCTCATAATAGATGAGTACATGATGATGTTGTTGAAGACATGATCTCTTTGTTTCTTTATTTAGGAATTATTAAAAAGAATTTATTTAGATCAATTGTTTGACATTTTTAAATTAAAAACCTTGAAAACTCATTTAAAGTATTTGTTTAAGGTTTTTTCATTCAACAAATATTTTGTTTAGTATACATGTGTACTGCGTTAAAGGGGTAGTACAGGTTTGGTAAGCCTGTACTGAATTAGTAACCAAAACGTGCACAAACAATTACAAACTATTACAGTAGAACTATGACTGTACCATGCTCGAAAGAAAATTACAAACCAACGACTTAGTAATATGTCTGTTATCATTCCAAACCAGTCATTAAAACACAAGAGGGCATTCTCTAAAAAGCATTGGTTTCAAATCTGAGGCCCAAATCAGTTCCGATCGAATATATTCAATCATATTTCAGCCATTTCTGAACCAATTTTGATCAAATAAAGATTAATCTGACATAAACATTGTATGTGTTTTCGCACGTTACGCTCAGTTTTACATTAACCCACAAATTGCTTTTTGTATGAAGCGCCCAATATATAAAAACTCATCTGTTAACATGACCTTGTTTTACACTGCCATCTATAGCACTCACACCCACCGTGTCCGCAACCAAATTGACAAGAACTGAAATCTTCGTGCCGACATCGACATCAACCTCGAATGCGACAAAGCAGCCTGGATTGGATGAAGCACAAAGCAGTACGTCCGTCTTCAAAAATAAAATATTCAAAATTTTATAGTTTTATTTGAGGGAATAGTATTTAGTTTTTAAGAGACTTTGCCGTCGTTCCGAAACAATTGTAATACTTATGTTTTTGTTTTATGAAATACATCACCAGAATTGTAATGTCATGATAAACTACTAGTACTTCATAATTGAATTATCCACCAAAAAGCTAAACAAATAAGTTACTAAAATTACCATCGTAACATAATCATAAAATGAAATAAGAAACTGGTAGCAATGAAACACTAAGACATGTAAAGGAATATAAAATATATGAATATACATTAAAATGTATGTACCCTTCATCGACTCACCATTATTTGCATTTTGTGTCTCTGAATATTTCTTTTATGTAGGTCCGTCTACCACCATAATATCAGTTTCTGCTGTTGTTGTGGTCGTTCTGGTAATCGCCGTTACCGCAGTTTGCATCGTTATGTATCGCAGGTAATTCATTTTTATATCATCATAACAATATTTATATTATGATCTAAGACCCCTGTTACACTTGCGTCAGCTTTTGAAGCCGCCTCGAGAGCATTAAACCCCTGTTATATACATAGCGCATGGCCCTGTTACACATACACCGCGAAACCGGTCTGAGGCCGGCTTCACGTCGCCTATTCGCGATGAAACAAAAAATAAATAAAAACTTTCTTTAAAAGATAATATTGATGGCATTTTGTTTGTTTCTATGGTATCATGGTAATATACAGGAAAGGAGCCGCAAAGGAGGCATTACAACACCATCAACATTCGCCATCTGCCCGTGACAACGCGTACGAGAATTCAGACTTCCCAGCTGAAGTACCAGCCAACCTACCACCAGACGTCGTTCTGGTACCTGGAGGCTACCCCAATATAAACGACGACAATGGGGGATATGCTGATGTTCTGCAACCACCAGGTGGAGATGAAGAAGGCAGTTACGCCTACACGCTGACGACAGGCCAACAGGGAATGGACACATCAGGTGACATAGCATTGAATTACCACTCATATGAGTCGGTAAAACCCACTCCTGATTATTACGTCCTGAAGCTGCCTCTGTCTACATCTCAGTACCAAGAACAGCGACCAATACAATTTAAAACGTCCGGGGATGATACCTACACTCATCTCAGCCACGACGGGACCTCACCAAGGGCTCAACCTGACGACGGATATGGAGTAGTAGCTGCAACATCACGGGGCGAGCATGTCGAGGGGACCTACAATACACTGGATCATGGTGGAGTCGCGCTGGATGTCACCAGCGCAAAGAACTCTCAAGCCAGGTTCAGGAAGGGGGTAGACAACGAGGTCGACAATCCTTACAACACACTTGGCCTCGTTGACGATGGGACTCAACAGTTTCCTCCGACTCCTGACATCGGCGAATATGGCGCACTCGATGAGTATCCTGGAACTGCAGGAAACATATGAAAATGAAAACTTGTTCCTTTTTTGTGAAATAGTATAAATTATTTGGGTAGATTGTGGAAATGAGAAAATGAGAAAATACAGAGGTTATGAAAGACATGATCACAAACACAAACACACAAACACTGACACATATATGTATGCGCGCATAATCATACGGACCTTATAAGTACCCTGTTGTTATCATATTTTATTCTTTGTCAGCAGTCCAAATTTTATACCACTGGGTACAATTAAATACACACAGACACACAAGAAAACAGGAAAAGTAAGCTAAAGGAAAATTGATTTATTATATTAAATCGAATCGCCCTTCCACCCAACGAATTTAACCCTAAACACAACAAGCACGTTTCCCCGACCATCAATGTGGATTGAATGAATGGAAGAGCAAAACCCTAAACTAGAAAGTTTTAGCAAATCTACGTTTTCTATTTGAATTTTATTGTTTTTGTCAATTGTGTTTGCCGCCCTCTCTTAATGGCATTTTGCAAGAATCTGCGGAGACACAATTTTATAATAAACACAACAAAAAATAACTCCCCCCTCCCCCAAGCAAAATAGTGTTACTTTTTAACGAAAAGGGTTTTTAGCAACATAACTTGGCAAGAGTGTTTCTAAACTTATCGGCTAATGTCTCCGGGAAAATGAACATGATCCGTCATGTCATGCATGAGTGAGTACACATTAAAGGCAAAATTGTCACGTTTTAAAAGTCAGAAGAATAAAAAATTATAAATGTTGCCTTTGATGTGTGGTTATTCATCCATGACTCGACGGACCGATTTCAATTATACCAGAAGTTAGTCGATAATTGTAGGAACAATCCTGCCAAGTTGTTTCGCTCTAAACATATTTGTTAAAGAGTTATGTTATTTTTATCAGGAGGGGACTTACTTTTTTGCTAAATGTATTCCAAAAATGTTTATCAATTAAACCAAACACAAAATAAGTCCCCCTTGCTCGCCCCTTTTTGTTAATAAGTTATGCTTTTTTTGCTTGGGGGTTAATTTCTTTGTTGTGTATATATTCGCTATCGCCTAATCATTGATAATCTTACACTGACTTTGTATGTTTTGCAATCTTCTTTGATAGCAGTTGAGGAAGCTTTTGCATATGGTACCATGGTTATGTGTTTCATGAACAACTTGTAAAGTGTCCGATATTGCCCAAAATGACATTGGAGACTTCAATACTGTACCTCGTCATCATAATCAATATTTGCATTTATTTGTATATTATTACTGGTAATGTTAATATAAACTCAATGCTTTATAAATTACTTTTTTAATTAGTTCATAACATCAATACCCAGCTATTACATATTTTTGCCAGTGGCACTATTATAAAACAATCATTTGCATTATTATTCATGTTTTGTACTGTTATAATATTCTGTATATGTCCTTTTATTTTGTATGCATGTAATCCTAAATGTTTTTACCTTGTAAATTCACTTTTAATTTAGTCTTTTGGCTACGAAAAGCTGAATAAAATTCCTTGAATTGTAAGATATGTCAAAATTTTCATTGAAAAGAACACTGCTTCCTGGTTAATAAACACAAATATGCGTTTACTTAGCTTTTAAATATGAGATTTAAGACCGTTCATTAACGCTCCTCGTATAATACATGTCGTCATATTATAGGGGCATTTGAAACAAATCTAATCCAGGCCTATTATAGTCTTCTCTTACCATAAGCTATACAACATGGTATTAGAGAGACGAGGAAGCATCAAGTCATTTTACGTAGTTAGGCACTTTACATGCATCCCTGTTTAGTTTCGTGTAGGATTATCATGATCATCGATGTCAGCATTTTCAATCAATACACATCGATGCTAACATCAAGCAAACTAAATATCCAGCTGACATGATTCTCATTAAACCTTTGACGAATATTATTGCTTGATTATAAACCAAATCTGTACAAACTTTCACTCTAAGGTTTCTGAAATGTGTTCTAGAAAGTAAATATCGTGCTCTCCTTCAAAAGATGGTTGATATCATGATTCAACATTCTTACTCTTTAATAAAAAGCGATACAAATTAGGATTCTGCGGGACTCATTAATTTTTGTTTATTATCCGAACAACATTAATATAAAAAGAATATTGTAAATCGATATATTGGATGATCTACAATTGGATATCAATAAGATTAACTTATCATCATCAAATTAAACCAATTCATTTAAAAATTATAATTCAGTAAAAATAATACATTAATTTGCTGTTTTTACAAATGGGATTCCAATGGGGTTCGAATGAAATTCTCACATATCATTCTCAAGATTCTTATAATGAAATTGGTTTATTAAAGTTTATTGAAGATTTTAAAGCGTTGAGTGAATATGAATTTAATAATTATTGTAGAATACCGTTATTATATTTTACATTGTAATATGACGTAGAATGTGATCTACAATTAAAAACAAAAATCAATGACTTATCATCACTACATGAACACAGATACATATTTGCATTAAACTCCAGACGTTCCTTATCGTGTTCCTTATCATATTCCTTACAGTTACAGTATATATTCGAACAAATTTAAAGATTACATATGAGGTAATAGAGTGAGGTATTTAGGCGACTTAAGAGTACATTATAGTAATGAATGAAATAATTACCAAAGTTGATGGAAACGGGAATCCTAACGAGCTACATTAATATGGAGATGGCCGGTGAAGGCAGACGAATTATCACTGGAACGTCATTGGAACAGTAGGCCTACCACGTACATACTTTATGGTAGTCGCCGGAACATCCGTTCGAACAGTAGGACTACCATGTCCATACTCTATGGTAGTCGCTATGTTTCACACAGCGACCAGAGACACAAGATAAGTTGCGTCCGCAGTATTTATGGTTGACGTCATAGCTGCTTCCGCACCATTCGCCTTCGGCCTTTGCATATAAAAGAAGTAAAGCATAACTTAATATTTTATAAAAGGTGCTCCAGGACATCTTATGTTAACAATATCCAAGAGTTAATACTTTTTTCAGTAACATTTTTAATAGTCCATACCCCTATAAACGTTCATATAAATATGTTTCAGACAAATTATACAATTGAAAAAAGCATCAAAAAGTGGTCTACGTATGAAGCAGACAACCTTTTGTCTGAGACGAACACATCGTTCGTAGTTCCTTCGTCTGCAAACGGACTCGTCATGAATATAATATGAGCACCTGCAAATGTTGGGCTCATACGACACCATGAAAAAATAATGGTTCCGTAAATGGTGGTAATTAATTGCATTGTTTATTAATTTTACTCCCCTTTGCAAACCATTGGGTAAGTGTTTGATATCATACAAATATACCAAAAGTACAAGACATAATAATTGTATGTTATCTGTTTGCCTGTTGTTTCTGCAGATGGCATTTAATACCCGAAACAGTTTAAGGGGCTGGATCTACTAATTAATAACTATCCTCTGCTATAATTTGCCATCTGCATATCAGCATACATTGTAATTTAAGGGAAAAGATTACACTCGGTAAAATACCTACCTACCCCGCAACCCAGCCCCCTCCCCCCACACACGCCCCCGACATAGAGAGCCCAATCGTGTTTTATACAAATGTTCAGTGTACTTACCGCGGTGCACTGATTACAGCAGCCACAATGGTCGCTTGTGATAAACTGACCATTGGAGCAAGACGTGGGCTCTATGGGACAGCGGATTGCTCGCGGCACCCCCTCGTCCCGATCTCTCCGACAATCACACACCCCAGCATGACATCTGAAAGAAAGATGGTACACCCTTTTACTCGTTGAATATTGCCCACGTGACACTTGTACATGTTGCAGCGACTTTATCAGTCATTTCATGAACTTTATGTTGCATTATTATGTACATTAAATAAATGTCAAATTTAATTCACTATGACTTTTACATTTCCGCACATTACCCAATTCTAACAAGTCAGACAAGTGTGATGTTTTCCAACAACTTCACGTTAGGTCTATAATCATATGACGATCATGTATAAATAAATGTGTTTTCGCGGAATTTCTTGAAATAGAACTATGTAGCAATTGGTGACATTTTTTACTTCATTGCAATTACAATTGTACTAATTGCAATGGGATTTTTTTTGTAGATTCCCGGATATTACATCTACTGAAATATGTTTGTTTAAAATAAAGAATGATAATACGAGTTTATTCTAAATTATGTTGACAGACACAAATATCCTTGTACAAATAATATATATATATATTTATATAAAAATACTGTTTACCTATTAACGACAAACATGGTAAGAATCACAACCAGAAAGGATGCTCTTCGCGCCATCCTTCTTGAATATTGTATTTAACTTGATGAAAGGTAAACGAAACAAAAATCAAACGTTATAACACATCGAATCCTTGCTCATTTTTTTTTCAATTCAAAAGGAATCTTACCACTATTAACATTATACAATATAAAATTGGTAGCGGAAGTTTTTTAAACTCATTGAAAAATAATTTACAATTTTAAAGAAAATTGAAGATACACATGCATTTTCTAAAGACACCAAATAAACGTTTGTTTGTTTTTCTTTCCTGAAATGGTTATTTTTATTTGGAATCACTGATTATAACAACCATCCTTGACCGAATGACATATGTTGTATTTTACTTTTCTTAATTGGTGTTGGAGGGAAAAGCACGGAATGTTCTACTTCCTCAGGGATTTTAAATGATATTGAGGAAAGAGTAAATTGTTTTCACGAAATAGCATTTTATATCTCGAGGGGAACATTCCATGATTTTCTGACATCAAAGTTAACAACTGTTTTATCTTCTGATTGCCATGTAATATATAAACACAGCAAACAAAAAGTAAGCCCCCCCTCTAATCAACATAGCGTAACTTTAAAAAAAATAAAGTTTGAACAACCTAATTTGGCAGGAATGTTGTTAAACTTATTAGCTAACGTCTCCGTGAAAATTAACTTGATCCGCAATGCCATGCATAAGTTAGCATACATTAAAGGCAAAAATATCACTTTTCAAAAGTCACAAGAATCTAACAAATTAAAATTTTGCCTTTGATGTATGACCACTCATGCATGACTAGACGGACCAAGTTCATTTTCACACAGAAGTGAGTCAATAAATATAGGAACATTCTGTCAAGTTATTTTGCTCAGAATCTTGTCGTTAAAAGGTTATGTTATTTGATAAATGGGAACTTATTTTTGTGCTGTGTTTAATTGATCAGTATTGTTCCATTAAATTCAACAAAAAATGAGTCCCCTTCTGTTTAAAATAACATAACTTTTTACAAAAATGTTTTGAGCAAAATGAATCGGCAGGATTGTTTCTACACTAATTGCCTAGCATCTGTTTGAAATTAAAATTGATCCATCACGTCATGCATGAGTGAGCACACATCAAAGGAATGATTGGAATTTTGTGTGCCCAGTCATGCGTGACTCAATTGACAAACATCATTTTCACACATAAGTTAGACACGAAGTGTAGAAACAATCCTGCCAAGTAATTTTGCTCATTTGTCATTTTGCTGCAAAACGTTATGCCATTTTGAAAAGGGGGACTTACTTTTGTGCCGTGTATGCGAATAATGCATGCTTTTGTCATATTCACAGCATATTCAAAACATTTTTGTTAAAAAGTTATGTTATTTTAATCAGAAGGGGACTTACTTTTTTGGTGAATTTATTCCAACAATACTGATCAATTAAATCCAGCACAAAAATAAGTCCTCCTTTATCAAATAATATAACTTTTTAATGACAAGGTTCTGAGCAAAATAACTTTGCAGGATTGTTCCTACATTTATTGCCTTACTTATGTGTAAAAATTTAATTAGTCCATCGAGTCATGCACTAGTGACAATGCATCAAAGACAAAATTTTAATTTTTAGACTCTTGTGACTTTTGAAAGGTGACATTTTTGTATTCAATGTATGCTCACTCATGTGTGGCATGGCGGATCAAGTTTATTTTTACGGAGACGTTAGCCAATACGTTTAGCAACATTCCTGCCAAATTATGATTTTCAAACTTTATTTGTTACAAAGTTCAGTTATGTTGATTAAGGGGGGAGGGACTTACTTTTTTGTTGTGTTTAGTACATGTACTATCGAAAAATATTACATGGCAGCTCATGTACTGTATTTACTAAGTCAGGTAACAACATAGTTTGTTAAACGGAGTATCGTTATTAATATGTATCTTTTATCGTACTAAGTGCTATCTAAAAGTAATCTATTTATGTTGTATTGTTTACGTTTATGTTCAATATTTCATTAATAATATACTATCCATGTATTACATGTATTTACTAAATATAAGTTGTTATGATAATATTCTAAACGCAGGCGTAATCATTTTTAATCTTTTTTTATTTACTGTATAACGCAAATAAAACATTTCCATTGATTCTGTTCTTCAAGTCTTGATTTATGAGTTTTAATTCAACCCTTTTTCCGCACCTCATAATGAGTGTGTAAATTTGAATTTGTACATTTTATAGATATTTTCACAACAAAACCCGCCATGCTAACCAATATTTATTAATAATAATCAAGACGCGATTCAGAATGTTGTTATTAGTTGTTTATGTTGTTACATTAAAAATTGTAAATCGCTTAGAGATGATAATCAATCGTAATAGGCGCTATATGAAAATTGGATATTATTTCTATTATTATTTGTATAATTATTATTATTTGTATTATTATTATTATTATAATTGTAATTATTATTATTATTATTATTATTATTATTATTATTATTATTATTATAATAATAATACTTATTATTATTATTATTATTGTTATTAATATTGTTATTATTATTATCATTATTACTATAAATTATTATTGTTGGGATGTTTTTCTAATCTTTCTTTAGTAGCCTACGCATCATCATGTCCTGTAAAATATGCAGTAAATCATTAATATGGATACCAATTATATTAGGAAGATCACGTTGGTGAAATATAACATTGATACAAACTAGAAATGATGAAAGACAACAACATCGGGCCCGCTCCCGTTGAATTCTTAATCATGGATCATTTTACCCTTTTACAGAGAAAAATAATTTTGTAATATCAACATTGGTTTGAATCACCTTGACTATACTTAACCAAAATACATAACATACTTTGTTTATGAACATCAGGTACAAATGCGGGATACAATAAAGGACCAGCATATACTTTACAGACTGATTACACGCTCACAGCAACCGGTTGATATTTTAGAGCACTGATAATTTGTATAATTCAACTAGCAAATACAGGTATTTTGCTAAACTCGCTCTTGGATGTTATTTTCTTTTTTACAAGGCAATGTCTCTCAACTGTTGACGCTTGCTTTGCCGAATGTGGCCAGTATCTGTACATGTCAAAGAAATCTAATATAAGTGGACAAATAGTTTTGTGCGTGTATATATTTGCATACAATAATAATAATAATGACGGTATGAACAAAATCGTTAAAGAACTTACCCTCAGCATTTGGATTGCATATAAAATTGAATTTGCATCATAAATTATTTGTATTATTACTTCGTATAGAACATGTTTGCGTACGATATTCTTTAGAGGTTTTATGGATATACTTACCTTTATACCAAGTAATGTCTGGCAGGACTGGTACCGCTAGAGATTGGCGTGTTACCTAGGTGTTACTGAGTCGAGATTACGAGTGAAAATGTGAACATTTTTTGCCTGAAACAAAACATTCTATTACATGGTCTTGATTTTTCAAAAATAACAAGTATGAATACAGCTGAGCATAAAAAGTATATTGTAATGCAGCATCGTTATCCGATTTCATCACAAAACAAACACTTTCAATTTCATTTCATTGTCTGCTTATGTCTGCTTATACATATTAACTATCACATCATAATAGAAACGTATATATTATATTGTTTATGTACATACGACATATCCGTTTAAATAATTTGTATTATAAAAAACAAGAAAGCTATCGATAACAACAGATGTGCCGGAACAGTGTTGCATCAGGCATCATATTCGTCACAAGCCCAAAACCCTAAACGACAGTGATTTTGCTGTTAAAACGAAAATACATATTTTTAGTAAAACCAAATTTCATGAACTAAAACGTTTTTTTTTTGCTTCACCCAATTTATTCTAGCGCCACATTCAGCAATTTTCTACAACAGAAACTGCCACAAACAATAAATCTGATATCGAGCAGATGAACAAAACTTGCCAGTCATTTTGATTAAAACTTAAAGGGGAAGTTTCCCCAAGTATTAATGTGGATTGGAAGAAAAGAGAACACTTTTAGAAGCCAAATAGTGAAAG
>JAUELG010390405.1:0-13927 GCA_031471515.1 Dendraster excentricus | reverse complement strand
AAAATCTTAATTTTTTTTTTTTTTTTTTTTTTTTTTTAACCCGTGTATAGGGCGCACCCCCGACTTTCAAATTTTTTCCGACGGGAAAAAGTGCGCCTTATACACAGAGTTTTACGGTATGTTAAAAATGGCAATAAAGTATGCATGCTCATGAAATCATTTTGACGAGGAAAATAAATTTAAATAAATTAACCTGTTGATTTTGGAAACCAATGGTGAGCTAAGTACAAATTATATATGTATTTCAGAATCTTGTAGGAAACTGATTAAGTTATATTCTCAATATCTTACAATGAAAAAGGTCTTCAGATTTTGATTTATGGTTTAAAAATAAAGAATTAAATAATAATATAGGTTCCATCTCACGAGACAACAACACTTCATTAATGCAATGATATGAAATACATGTATGCCTACATGCACATGATGTAATAGTGCTAACTTTTTAACAAAATCTACATATCCATGTGGATGTGGTGTGGCAAGA
Organism: Dendraster excentricus; assembly: GCA_031471515.1. Lineage (NCBI taxonomy): Eukaryota > Metazoa > Echinodermata > Echinoidea > Clypeasteroida > Dendrasteridae > Dendraster > Dendraster excentricus. The sequence continues at coordinate 13,440 of JAUELG010390405.1, read as the reverse complement.
TTGGCAGAGCGCGCGCTTTCCGATCATGAGATCCCGGGTTCGAACCCTGCCCACTGCCTTTGTCCTTCAGCAAGACAATTTATTCACTATTGCTGCTCTGTACCCAGGTGTATAAATGGGGACCGGTAGGAGGTGAAAGCCTTCATGTGAACGATCTTCTTGAGCCCACTGAGCGCTTGGAAGGAATACTCCCCAGGGAGTAGAGATGGTGCACATACTGTGTGCTGGTTTGCATTGTATCCTATGACCGGGGTAATAATACAATTGTAAAGCGCTTAGGGATGATTATTATCAATCATGATAAGCGCTATATAAAAATTGGATATTATTATTATTATTATTATTAATTCATTGTAAAAAATTATGACAATGAAAATAACATCAGTGAGCTTTACATAACTTGCACATGATTACAGCTGAACTCTTATTTGTACTTTCAATTAACCCCTTGCCTACATGAACCTGGTGGAGTATGTACCAAGCCTATGGGAATTTCTTAATCTCAGAGGAAATGAATTAATCTGTTTTTTTTTAAGACATTCAAAAATATGGTTGCAAACAAGAACATCTGTTCATAGTCACAACATCTAACAAATACACCACATTTACGGGTTAAGGTTAGGGTGAGTCTTGTTTACCACCTGGCAATAGGTTAAATCAAACTTGCATAAAGTCTTGTGAAGATGTGAACTTACAGTATGCCAGAGGTTATCATCAATCACAAACTCGTTGTCGATGCGAACGGCCGTCTTCCCGATCTTGAAGTTAAAGAAGACAAAACCTTCCATGAGCTCCAAGATGGCGTAGTAATTCTCCTGTGCATCCGCCATGTAAAAGACCAGTCCGTTCTTCTCACTCGTACGTAGTTCTATGGTGATTTCAAATCTGCAAAACAAAAATGTTAAAATTACGATAAAATGATGGCAAAGTAATTCTCTTCTGCATCGCCATGTAGAAGATCAGAACATTCTTGTGACTCGTACGTAATTCTATGGTAATTTCAAATCTGCAAAACAATAATTTAAAATCAAGAAAAACCGGCCATCCGTGGAAGCAAAAAAGATTTCTAAAGGACTCTATGATAAGCATAGTAATTCTCCTGTGCATCTGCCATGTAGAAGATTAGTCTGTTCTTCTAGCTTATTCGTATAGCTCTTTGGTGATCTCAAATCTGCAAAAACAAAACTATCAAAATTACTGTAAAATGGTCATCTTGAATCAAGACGGAAATGGATAGCCAAGAATTGTACATTACAATCAAATAGCCTTGAATGGCTTAGAGGAGACTATTTCGACATGATTATAAACCAGAAATATATCTATCGGATCTGCCTCAGGATCCCACTCACATAGACTGAGTTATAAACTGCATAATGGGAGCCCCAAGGCCCAGCTATCTAGGTATGACCATATTGACCTTCTACCTTACATGGCACAGAAAAGCAGGACGGAAATACTTCCAAATACATCTTTCCCCTTAGAGCTATCACTGAGAACTATGGTAAATGAAAATGAGCAAAAATAAAGCTTCCCCACTCCCAAATTGTAATCGTGTATGTTTAACTCTGCATTTCATATTTGGAGGGGGAGGAGGGAAAGGGGGAATGGCAGAAATGATTGAATGAAAACTCCCCAATCACAAATAAGTGGGTCAGGATCACACAATGATAATCTGTGTGCAAATTAGCTGCAGCGTGCCCAAGATATATAGTTTTCATCCTAAATGGAACGTCAAAATTGGTGTTTTGTAACCATGCTAACTAATTTATAAGAATGAAATTATGTTATGTTAAATTACAATCACAACCAACATTTTATTCACATCTAGTTCTACATGCAGGAAGTTCACTTTACTACATGTTTGGCATGGATGAATGGACTACATACTTGAGGCAATACATATACTACGTCAGCCATTCCTACCATAGCATCCAAGATTCTGGGGTTCCGCTGAGAGATCATGTTGTCTTGATCAATAATGAATATGTAAGGTTTCCCAGGAAATGAAAAGAGCCCTCAGAAGTGTCATTAAGTGAACCTACACCCAAAAATAGTGGAAAGAGAATACATTTAGTAGGCGAATCCTACAAACGTATCAGAAAAAAAAAAGGTTTTCCAGAAAAGTGTTTATCATAATAAAAAAACATACTTTTATTCGGGGTGAATAAGTTCCTATCACTATAGAACTAGTCCATTTCTGTATACTCTGAATGTTAGAATGCCGTATAGTAATGACTACAAAGTTTGGAGAACAATATTAGAAGTCACATATCTTCTGTGATGGCTGGTGGAATGGATAACTCAAGCTATTCAAAGCCAAGTCAAAGATGTGATGGTAACAATATCTCCTTTATACTACCAGAGTAAATATATACACTGACTAATTAAAGCAAAAAGCTGAATGAACAACTCTTTTAAGATGTTCATAGTTTTTGTTTTAGGATAGCCTACCTTGGTTATGAAACCCTGTCTCTTCCCATTCCAAATCACCTCCCCCCCCCCCCCCCCACTCATTTGAATTGATTCGACTTCTCCAGTGATGTTTTCCCCATATATCTATCTGAGGCTCAAACTGACCAGCTGCGCTTCAAATTGGTAGCTAGCTTTATTATCAAGACTGTATGACATTTTAAAGTGCTCTATTAACCTTGTCAATTTCAACATAAATCAATACGAGCGAACAGATTTCTCTTGTTCATTGGGTTGTGGTACATACAAGAAACAAATGGGATATGATTTTTTTTAATGTCTCCCTAATCCTAGAAATATTTATGATTTAATAAAAAAAAACTTTCAGAAGACTTTTGATTGATGTCAAAATCAGTTGGCAGTGTGTGATAAAATCTGACATAAATTTTCATTTTTTTCGTGAGGTAAACAGAGTACCTTGGCTATGAACATTTCACATCTAATTGAAGAGTATCTTACAATGATAATGGTGGCATATGATTGAAGTCTCATATAACACTATTGGAAAAATGTTATGAAGGTAACGGATCCCTTTAAGACTGCAGGACAATTTAAGCATAATCCCAGGGAATGATGATTAGAATAGAGAGAGTAGTGAGACACTCTGTCGCCAAGGGTGCAAGACATGTTATGCAACATCCAGCAGAGAGGATTCAGCAAAAAAGGTCATCTTCTGCTTCTGCAATTACTTACAAATTGTCAATATTTTCATCAGTTACATACCATGCACTTTTTCAGTCAACAACAAACTTATGTGTAAGAAGAAATTGAGACACTCTGTCGCCAAGGGTATAAGGCATGTTATGCAACATCAATCAGCAAAAAAAGTCATCTTCATTCATAATAGTTTGACTGCTTCTGCAATCACTTATAGTGTCAATATTTTCATCAGTTACATACTATGCATTTTTAGTCCACTATAAACTTCTAATGCAAGATGAAATTGAGACACTGTCGCCAAGAATGTAACGGATGTTTGATATGCAGCATCGTTCAGAAAGAATCAGCAAAAAAAAAGGTCATCTTCATTCATAATAGTTTGACTGCTTCTGCAATCACTTATAGTGTCAACATTTTCATCAGCAACATACCATGCATTTTTTAGTCCACTATAAACTTCTAATGCAAGAAGAAATCAAATTTTCTGTCGCCAAGGGTATAAGGCATGTTATGCAACATCGATCAGAAAAGAATCAGCAAAAAAAGGTCATCTTCATTCATAATAGTTTGACTGTTTCTGCAATCACTTATAGTGTCAACAATTTCATCAGCAACATACCATGCATTTTTAGTCCACTATAAACTTCAAATGCAAGAAGAAATTGAGACACTCTGTCGCCAAGGGTGTAAGGGATGTTTGATATGCAGCATCGATCAGAAATGATACAGCAAAAATACAAGTGTTAATTTTTATTGCACTGACTGAAAGTGTACAAAATTTTCATCAGCTACAATGCCATGCATAAAAGTTTTCCTTCCAAATTAGATAACCTCAGGCCCAGGGTGTCTTTCACATTAGCCAAGCCTCCACACTAACTTAATTTTCTACATGCCATTTGGGCAAGTAAAATCCTGAATATTCAAATTTTACTTGCCCGAACAAAGAATGTACTTGTTAAAAAAACTACTAATGTAAATCCAAAGAAAATTGTATCGCTTGATGTTGCAAATTTTTCCTCAGTAAATTTATTGTCTGTTTTAGACAAATGATTATAAGTAATTACATTTTTCTCATGTAGTTGTATGGAAATGTTTGATGACTATGGTGACTGGGCAACTAGACTAGATACATTGTGAACATTGACTTGCCTGAAAAGCATACAGACAATTGATAGAAGCTACTGACAAGCATTATAAGAACAGATATTACAATCATATCTATTTAAAGCTGAATATCAATAAAGTTATCTACTCTTGATATGAATAGATTTGTTTTACATGCATTCTCCTTAAGACTTTTAACCAAGAATATCCAAGGCATGATCACTCATTGTCAACACATGTCAAATGGTTAAATTTGATGTAAAATGTCTAGAAAGCAATAGACAAGTCACAATAGCGAGTTCAAATTCAAACATATAGAGGTAACTGACTAGAAATATTTAAATAATTGAAAATGTGCCATAAAAAAATAGGCTTCACCGGGAATCGAACCCGCGACCTCTGGATTACTACACCAGTGCTCAAACCATCAAACCATACAGACTTTTGAATGGCGGGCATTCCCATGAAACCCTTTTCAATGCACGGATAATCAGAAGCTTAATATCTAATAACATTCCCAAATGAGAAATAATTATCTGAAAATTTGGTATGACATAAAGCAGGCTGTGACCTACATTATGGTACGCAGATCTCGATGTAGCCAAACATCAACATGACTTTACTATGTCACTTTGTGTGGTTGGCTTTTGTTGCTCATTTTCTAATGAGAACATCCATTACCATGATTAGATAAGCATCGACATCACAATCAATAACTGTCTCCACTCCTCTTATCTTGGATAAGTGAAAAAGAGCACGATAGACAGATTATGATCAATAATCGAGTAGTCACACATGCACATGCAACGATTTGCGACGATTTGGGATTGGTCACGTGGAGTATGAAAGGTGGATTATGGCAAAGTTTCTAAAGTATAGCTTTTGTTCTACCAAACTTTTCACTGCAACTCTACACTGGAGCATAACCATACAAACCTTTCTCAGCATGACTGCACGTGCTTATAAGTACAATTGCTATTTGACCGAACGTCTAGTTATTTCGAACATGATCGGCCCCTCATAAGTTATATTTTGTCTTGTTGCAGGCTGTCGCAAGTCATCGCATGTGTATGTGTGACCACTCCATAACTGCACATTTACGGCCATGCACTGCCTCATCAAAGCACTGGTCAGACAAGTATCCACAGCTCTGACCATTGGATAGGACAGTCAGCACTTCTATCAGTGTCAACTCCTCCTCATCATAGTCACAGCTTCTCAATTTCGTTCAGAATATTTTTTTAAACAATTTTTGAAACCTACTTTTATTTATTAATTTGTGTGAAATGGGGAATGAATTCTGGAACACTGCCTAGACGAATCTTTCCAGCTGTCTTCTGTTGTTGATATGGTACGAATCCTTGCAATGCATTTTGATTGTAGTCACAATCAAGGATGTAAAAAGGTTTATGTAATTGAAAAAGAACAAAGAAAGTAGAATTCCTAAGGGATACTCTTTGCTCTTTCTCAATTATACATGTATTAGACATTTCTGGTCAGTTTCTCTATATGTTTAAATTTTATTCAACATATAGTATACATTTAGCACATTGTTTCAGTATTGATATATTTACCCCTGAGTCATTATGATTTAATACATCCTCTTAAATATATAACCCCGGCCTCATTATGCACAGCATATGAATATCAACAAGTTTGCTAGTACGCCTAATCACGCTGTTCTGTTCTTGTTTCTCATAATGGCAATCACAATACAGCCTTCTGATTACATCATAATTGTACGCATCTCCCTGAGAGCCCCATTCATATCACACGTCCATTCAATGCATGTTTATATGGTTGGTCGGGTGAGAGCAAGAAGGACAGTTTATGGCTGAATTAGATTCTGCACACCATCTTGGAGGAAGGAGTCTCTTCTGTGTGAATGCTTCATAATCAATATATATCATTTTGTATTTATTTATTCATTTATTAATTAATAAATTAATTAACTTATTAATTTATTTTTATTTTTATTTTTAAAAATTTTTTTTTTTTTTTTTTTTTTCATTATTATTATCACATTATTATTATTATATTATTCTTATTTTTATGTATATATATTTTTTTTGGGGGGGGGATATTAAACAGAGCTTGGATTTTACAGAGCTTCTAAATTAATCTCTGAAGCACCCTTTTGTTCTCAAAAGTCAGTCTCATTTTTAATCAGTTTGCCTACGAAGAAGATTCTGCTATGATCAAAATGTCAGGCCCTCGCTATTATCACATGTTCTCTTCACTATTTATAAATGTACTAATCTTCCTACTTAAATTTGCTTTCCTTTCTTAATTTCCCTCTTGATTTTTTTTTTAAGTTCCCCCAATTATTCAAGATACACAATGCTATTCCCAGCACGTCCTATGTCCTTCTCCTATACAATCATCTCTTATCAATATTCATTGTCCAGCCAACAAAAAGATGCGAGGTGATAAAGATGATGTTGAGTGCATGGTAATTATGACTATTACCCTTTTCAGATTAACAATTATAGCACTAGAAGCCTATTGAGTACCAAATTAACCCATTCAGGCCCCGTTGCAGAAAGTTATATATTCAATCTACATGTATTGTAGAGTTGCAATTAATTTCTATTCAGATCATGGGACTATTTGACAAATCTTGACTGGTTAAAATGTGCAAATTTTCTGACTTCTGAATTAATTGCAACCTTCTATGATTGCTCTAATATGCATTCTCCACAGACCCAAGTCTGTGTATTTTAGAGACCAGCCCTGAATTGGATAAATTGCAAAGTTTCCACTTGACCCAGTTCTTTATATCAATATCTTATCTTATCTTTAACACATATATGGAGAAAGAAAGCTTGACTACACAATTAATTCCACACTTCTTTTGTGTGTGTATCGCAGAACAAGTCAATAATCATAATAACCCTAATATTATGACATATTTATACAAAGCACTTAATATAAAGCAAAGAAGCCCCTAAGTGGTTAAGAAAAGTAGATTGGAATATACAGAGAGTGTAAATAATAGACATGTTTATGCTATAGAGTTTGAAATATGACATCATCAAAAATAAATTTTCATTATTTCCACATTTAAACCTCATTTTTCAAAAGAGCATAACAAATTTATGTCCAAATTCTGAAAATCAATTAAAATATGTATTGGCTGAGATGTGCCCATCTGTATAGATATTTCCCAAGAGGAATCATTCTAAGCCAATACTTGAGATATTTGATTAATTTTCAGCCGTTCATTATATGATCGCTCTTTCAGAAAATCAAGTTTAAATTGGGAAATCATAACAACTGATTTTCATGACGTGACAGCTTCAGTTCTCTATTGCTAATGATATAACTGAATGAGAATTGTTGATGCAGTTCGTGGGCAGAGCTTTCCATAGATTTCATTCTATGAGTATTGTAAACCCGTTGCTTATCGGAACCGGGAGAGCTGTACAAAGTTTACTCAAAGGGGAATCGCCAATCACCCATAACCGACATGATGACCTAGACAAATTTTCAGAAAAGATGAATGACTACAAAATTAAAATGGGTCAAGAAAAGCAGAGAACTGTGACATGTAGACGGTCAGACGCACAGCTGCTCAAGCAGGGTGTAAATTCATCTGTGCTGCTTGAGGGAGCGCTAGATACCGTGACATCTACTAATATGGGCCAAATCAATCTAAAATAGCTTTGTCTTAATGGGGCGGGTTACACAGATTGGGAAGTTATGGGAACAGATTTCAACCAGAATATATTCAAATGATTCAGGTTTGTTCATCTTTAAATGTAACGCCTTGATTCTAAGGTGGTCATGTAGCTTAAAGTAGCTTCTTAGTTTATTATACAACATATAGGGGCTATTTTGCACCCAATATGTTCCATGCTAGTTTGACCATAGATAAATACATACACTACTTAGCACACACAATATGGGGGCTTGTATGCATAATTACGCTAGTGCAAAATCACATTATTATATAATCTTTTCTCTGAGCACCAAGGGAGCCTATTATCTCTATAAACGATGTCCAATCAAATCCGACATTCACACCGCACAGTGTGCATATTAGCAAAGTGCTTTCAAAGCCAATAACGTACTGAGATTAATTGAGGAGATCATACTAGTAAGTGATCTCATTTTTAAAAGCTTGCAAATAACGTTTCGGTGCAAGGTGATTCATCGCATGGTAAAGAGAACTTGTTTACAAAGGATTTTGTTGCTAATTTTCCTGCAGTTAGACAAAGATGCTGGCTACTTCCTCCTTGTCCGTTTCTTGGATGATATTGCTCTACTGATTGGGATCAAATGGCAAATGGACTATCTCTTCTACCAAGGTTTTTAGCTCTTATTTTCACAAAGACAAACCTCGAGGAATAAGCAACTTAGTCCATTTAAGCTCTTGGATACTGTTTCCCTACAAGATTAAGACCAATTGACAATAGAACGATTCTTTTCTCAAAGACACCACTTACAAGTATTTGTTTACAGACTAGAATAGAGCAATCAAACTCATTTTAATGAATGCAGCATTATAAGCTCTCTTGGCAACAAGAGTCTTTTAAAGGAATCAATTGTTTTTTGTTGATATAAATTCAAATGCATCTTTGTTATTGTCTAGGAAGACTGACACGAATCAAGAGCTCAACTACAATTACCCAACTACCTACATGTACTTACAAGCAAATCTGAACTGATGAGAGTGACTGACAATCTAGGGCATGATATTATATCATCAATTGTGTCACAGTAGATGCAGCCTCAAATACCTTGCATCAAGGAAGTAGGCAACATGATACAAACTGCTCCATTATGATGTCAAGCTTTTCGTTGGTGATAAACATTCTCAGTTAAAGAACAGTTTTAAGTAAATACCCTATAAATGGAGGATCGATTCTATTACATGTTTTTTCCGGAAACATGTAACATGATACAAAATACTTTGCTCATGAAGATGTGAAGCTTCTGGATACAAATGACTGATATAGAGTTTTATACAAAGTTTGCACATTAGGAATGTATGAACCTATTGCCTATGGGAAACTGGTTGGTTCTGTATTAACTCTATATAAGTATCACAAATTCAAGTATCACAATACATACTCCTTGATTTAGATCTGTGTTTTTAGTTTCATGAAATATGAGGACTTTTAAGGAATATTTTTACCTTAGATTGAAATAGAAAAGTATAGAAATTAAGAATCACCGCAGGATTTTGTAATGGACTACAAAGTAATACATCTAGGACATTGGAAATCCCCTATTTCCTTAATTCAACACGTCAATTTCAAAGGATTTTCATGAACTAGCATCGATGGATACTTGATATGTTTATGAAATCCTTATTTCTTTCTTTGGCCACTAGAGAGTAGTTTGAGTGGTGTCTTGTTCTATGGCCTCTCTGGAACTACTACATATGGATGATTTATTCTTCAACAACTAAAGGTATGAGGATTCTTCCCATAGTTTATCAAAAATCTTTTTTACTAATATCCATTTTAAGAAAATGTGTTATATATTTTTTTATTTGAACTTGTTATCATTTATTTTGGAATGTTATTCTGCTCCATTATCACTGTCCTCCTAAAAAACATTGAACATATTTGCAAGATGATAAATCTTTTTAATAGCTAGTCTGAAAAGTTAAAGACTTAAAAATATATTTTCTAGTCAAATATATATATGTACAGAATTGACATTTAGATCTTGGAAACATTCTTCTTCTTTTCAGATTTGCTTCTTCTTGGAACATAAATTTCTCTATTTTTATAGCCCTACTTTGTTACTCTACTTGCTTTAGTTATTTTGTAATGGTTTTTATTGTCTAGATCACTATAAAACAAATTTTGGCATTCAAATTGGCAACTTAGTGACAAAGTCGCTGCATATTTGTCTTGATCATTTTCAACCTATTTCTATGTCATTAAAATGTTGCGTGAGTTGCCAATTCGTAGAGAAAAATAATTATCAATTTTGTCTTAGAAGAGCTCTCCTCCTTGATGAGTTAGATCACTTAAAGTGAACCAAGCCATATAACGAGAGCACCAATCACACAAGCTATCTCCCACACATCAATACCCTTAAGACTAATCACTTCGGACCTGACATTAACTTTGAATATAATCACTAAGACCTCCCCAACGCCCACCATCCATTTCCGTTTCCCCAACCTGATTAATTACTAGGTGATCGACATCATTTTTCCATACAATGTCTTCAGGCAGCATTAGTATGTTTTCTTATTAAAACATGTCTTCTAAAAATAATGTGAGGATGATTTGATTCGCAACAGATTAGGCTGACGGCAATGTGTATCTTGATAGTTAAACCCATTCAATCTTAGCTGAAAGAAAAAATGCAAACAATTATTGAAAATGGGGGGAAATAGTGCAAAACACACAATCATCACAGCATGTGGATATTGATACAAATTAGAAAGAACAAATATAAGATCTGATGTATACAGAAAACTTAGTAATGTTCCATCACTCGGGAGGCACCCTATTTTCTGTGCTCATTTTTAACTACAGTATGTATTTCTGGTCATTTTCTCTATGTTTGAAATGATGTAGTTCATACCATGCTGACAACTAAACATAAGTTAACTTATTCATGAACTGGTCCTCAAAGTTCTTGGGATTTAGTTGAAGGGGAATCCATTTTACAATACTAAATTGAAACCAATCAAATAATGATATTTTTGCAAGTAAAATTGTTTTATTTTTTCATTCAGATTTGACCAAAGCTGATAGCTCTGTAAAGTATAATCCCCTCACAGTTCACAAACATCTAAATGCATACATATCAAACATGTTTGTAAACTAATAAGTTGGATTATATCAGACTATTATAACCAGATGATGAAGCAGTGAAATAAGATATGCACGGATGAAAGTTCAAGCAAATAGAATACTTCATTTGAACAGCCTCCAAATAATATTCTTCCAAAAGAAATCATTATTATATAGTTCTTTTATTTGCTTTGTAGAATAAATATGTTTATCAAAACAATTTACATCCAATATATCGGAGGGGTCAAGGGCGAGTTGGAAATGCAGTTATCAACAATTGAATTTCCAAGAAGCTAAATCACTCTAATTTCATCATGATGAGAACAAAAATATAAAAGATGATCTGATTTTGTCATCAAGACAGCCGATGTCTCTTTTGCTCTAACTCTCTAAATATATCCCCTCTCTTCCGCCATCTTCTCCCGCTTTCAATAGTTTAACCCCCCCTTCATTTTTCTCACACTATCTGTCTATCATCAGTTGGTAGTTGGTATTCCAATGATTTATTTCACTCTTTCATGCTATCTCACCCTTTCTGTGTATCGTAATTAATAATTTTACTTGATTTTGATAAATGTACTTCTCTCCCCCTCTCTTTCTCTTCCATTCATGATTTCCTTTACTATTCCGCCACCCTTTCTCTGTATTGCTTCACCACCCCCCCCCCCCACCCCCCTCTCCTTCTCACTTACCTCTTCCTTTCACCGAGTATGCCATGGTTTATTTTATTCCCCCCCCCCACCCCCTCTCCATGTCTTATAATAATTTCTCTAACTTTCTACCTGCTATCTTCCTCTTTACACCTCTCTGTGTCTATCATAAATGATCTTACACGTAATTGTACATGTTTGTTCCTGTCACATCACTGAGATCCTGTATTAAAGGGAGGGTTGAGTATTGGTCAAACTTAACTTTAGTAACCAAAACTTGCACCATTACGGAACAAAGTAATAGTAATAACTTCACCATGCTCGAAAAGGTTAAATAAGTTCAAATGACTAAGTAAATCCCATGTTATCATTCAAAAATAGCTGTTATTGCAGAGGGCGCTGTTTTTAAACAAATCATTGGTTTTAGCCTTTGTGCATAATTGTGCATTTAATGTTTTGATTCAATAGAAATATCAACAACTTTTTAAAAACCTATTTAGACTGTTTTCACAGCAGTTTTCGAGCATTGAATTTTTCTAAACAAACTATATTTATGGTTATTTCAGCTGTTTCTGAACCGATTTTGATCAAATAAATTTTATTTTGTCATTAAAATTGTATGTTCTTCTGAATGTGATAGTCAGGTTTTCATTATCGCGCAAAAAAAAATTGGGGGGCACTTCAGGACTTGCTGATACTCAACCCTATTTCTTGCTCATTATCACCCCTCTCTCCCAGTTCTTTAGCAATCTTTCTTACCTCTCCTCTCTCCCATTCCTTCCCTCACTCTCCCCTTCTTTCACTCATTCTCTGACCTCACATCCCCCTCAAGGTCAAGTTGCATATATTGTAGATGGTACACACTTCGGGGCAATGTATAATTGGGACATTTTAGGCCGATGTACAATTTGAGCGCGTTCAATATAATTTAATAAATTATACCTCAAGCACTTTCATAACGCTTAAAAATAGTACAAACTGACCCCTTAGGAGCAGGGGTAATTTAAGCACTTCGTGAAGCTTAAAAATAGCACAATTTAATCCTCTTCGGCTAGTTTTCATAACAGACATGTGCGTCACAAACTTGGTGTACAACAATAACAAAACAGTGGTTTTGTAACAAATATGTGTAGAAAAGAAGGCTTTTTCTTTAACAAAATGTAGTATAAAGGAATTCAAGTATTTTAAAGAGTAAAGCTGTAAGTGAATAATGAACACGTGATTTCATAACAAGCCATGTACATTTTTTTTTTATTCTCAAAGGCCCCCACAAAGAATGTATGGATTCTTCAGATATTTGGTCATTACAGCGTCACAAACTAGGATTAATAATAGAGCTAATCACAAAAGAATCAGTACAAAACATTAATTGCATCTGATATACGGATCCCAACTACCTTTAAGATGCAGTCAATAACATATTAGTTTATATCTGGTTTAATTCTATACCTGCTAAAAGTTGGAACTGATGTTAACAATATACATCTGATGCTTTCACGTCATAAGCCCAATGCATTTGCTGGGAAACAACTGCAAAGTCTGATAATGAAAGACTATTTACATACCATTGACCAATAGCAATGCAGAACCAGTACAAGTAGAAATTAACACAGAGCCTGCTGGCAATGGTGATTGGTCAATGATATGCATTGTGCAGCTATGTATTTTAAGGCTAGATATATATGAGTGCATATTAGATACTGGAGAGTTTTTTTTCTTGCGATTTTAACTCATTACAGAACTATATTCTTGTCACTATAAGGGTCATATTTGACTTCTTTGTAGTCCATATA
>JAUELG010390295.1:0-13929 GCA_031471515.1 Dendraster excentricus | reverse complement strand
ATGGACTACCTCTGGGCCAAATTTGGTGCTTTTAGAAGAATCTGCACCAAACGCCCCCTATATGTCCCTAACAGCCCTGACTGTATGTTTAGTCTATATACAGCAGGCCGTTCATTGATTTTGAGACCAATAGTTTTTTTAATTAATTTTTTAATGTTTTATTGACTGGGACTTACGGCCTTCTTCCTCATTCTTCATTATAAACTTGTGTAGAAGTCAAAAGGTTCATGCATTGTAGCTGACTGAGTGCAAACTCTGCAGAACTTTTTACTTTGTATAGGGCACATTGAATAAATATGTTCTTAATGTAACCATGATATAACAAAAGGATCTTTTCCAGTCTATGTATGTTTAGGCCAGCGTCCATTCATTGAATTTGAGACCAATTGTTTATTGTTATCCGATGCTCCCGGTGGTCTGTTTATCCTTCAAAAGACTGGCCGACATTGCACACAGTCTGTTATGCATATTGTAACGTGTATCAGCCATGTACATGATAGCTTCAGAAGTTTTGCAATAAGACCATTTCTGTAAAATCCCGAACTACATTGTCTGAGTTCTTACAAATATGAAAACAATCTTCTTTTTCAGCTTTATTTGGGCTAGCACTGGGAAAAGAAATTCGATAGTGTCTGTATCCATTTCTAATGCTATCCTTAAAGCCCAGTAATCACATACAGCAAAATGTAAATTTGTTGACATCATGAGAAAAAAAATATATGACAAACAAAACAATCTTTTCTCCAGCTCCTTGTACAACAAATCTGATTTCATGAAGATCCTGGAATACAAAAAGGCAGGTTGAGAGGAACATTGTTTGCCTGGCCAGAAGACCATACTCTAGAAACCAGATTCTCAGTATTTGTAGCTCCCTTTGTATACTTTTTCATCTCTTTTACTCTTCATCCAACTTATTTCTGCTTCATTCTGGAAGGTACATTGAGGGGAAACCCTGCTTTCCTGGCCTAAGGAACCCAACTAGAAAACTGTTTGTTTTTATATTCAAAGTTAATTATTTTTGTTTCACTTTTGTATCTTCATTTATTTATCTCTTTTCCAGCTCAATTCACAGCCATTTCGATGCACACTGTTTCATGAAGATCCTTGACGGCACGTTGAGAGAGACCCTGTTCTCCTGGCCCAAGCAACCCAACTAGAACATTGTTTTGTTTTTTTAGTTACGGTACACAAGTTATGTACATATGTATTTAGTTTGATTGTTAAATTAAATGTGATATTTTCTATTTTTTTTCCCAGCTTATTTCACAGCCATTCCGATGCACACTAAGATCCTTGACGGCACGTTGAGGGAGACCCTGTTCGCCTGGCCCAAGCAACCCAACTACAACATTGTTTTTTTTTTTCAGTTATGTAAAACAAGTCATGTACTTTGTTCAATTGTTTAATTAAATGTTATATTTTCTATTCTTCCCAGCTCAATTCACAGCCATTCCGATGCACACTGTTTCATGAAGATCCTTGATGGCACGTTGAGGGAGACCATGTTTGCCTGGCCTGAGGAACCCCGTAAGAAGACCCAAATGAGAGAGCTGGCCATCAATGATTACCACAGAGACCAAGTAGCCTACATCAATGGTAAAAACCATCAAAATAATTATATTAAATATTATTAAAGAACACAATATTTGATGAGATTTTACAAATTAACTATAGGGAAACAAACTGCTAGAAATGTTGCTTGCTGTTACTGATAGATGCAGAATTCCTGTCACTATTAGTCAATATTTTATCTTGGATATCACTTATAGAAATATTCAATGTTTATGTAACCACCATCAACTGTTTGACTGACCACTGGAGGCTGCCATGTTTTTCCAACAGTTCTGTATAAAAAGTCATCTAAGAGTACACAAACAACAGCGGGTTATGTAGGTAACTGCTGTTGTTGAATCTGCTGCTTTGTCAGTAGTTACGTAACTCTATAATGCAAGGTCGTTTCATGTGCAATTTAAAAACATGGCAGCCTCTAGTGACCAGTCAGAACAGATGAAACTGTTTTGAAAAACATTGATTATAAGGTGATACCAAAGATGAAACATGATTATAAGTTGTTTCACATGATTTCTGTTGATACTGTATCATATTAAACATTTTTAAATGTTTGATTTAATATATTTTGTTTGTCCCAAAGATATTTCAGTTTGGGTTTCATTTCTGCATTTTCCATTTAGAAGAACAATATATATATATAACAAAAGAATATAAGAACAAAAATATAATCAACACATTTCAATGACATTTATTATCATATAAAACCTAAGTAATTATAGATACAATTCAAATTTACAATCAGCATTCATAATTAGGAAAGAAGGGAAACGGGGGGAGTGCATGAAACAATACTGCGAGCTTGCGTGGATATTAGCCTTATGTTTACAATGTACATGGTTACTAGTACCAGACTATATATTGACAAAAGAGGATTACATTTCTTTGTCCAATATGCAGTCGACCATTGGACCTATACTTTATGGTTTCACATCCATTCACTACCGTAATATGATTTGTCAAAGTGTAGTCACGCCTTTTATATAATATAATATTTGGTTCAATGCAGAACTACTGGTACCAAATTATCTTGCATGTCCAATACAGCAGGAACAGGATATGATAATCAAATTTATGGTATGACATTCTCTTCATATGTATGACATGTTCTGGAAACTATTAAGGATAATTTGATTGCACTGATTCGTTATTACATTAATATATGTTTCTCTGCTGGCATGCACAGTGAAAATCAATAAAATGCCTGCATGAAATGCCTTTACCATCATTAGAAAAAGTGCTTAAATGCTTTCATTTAATATTGTGAAATGGAGGTACATGTAGTATTAATTTTTCATGATATTGATCTCCTGTTTGGGAATGTAATTATGAGTAGATATTTACTAAAACAATTGCATTATTGACGTCATGTTTAATACAAATATTGTAAGTGAAAGCATTGAAGTAATCCATTTACTTTATATATAAGATATATATACAATTATTGTAATTAGAATTAGTTTATAAATAGTGATTGAGACTTCAATCATATACTCCTACTTATTTCATTGTAAGATTCTTGAGAATGATATGTGAGATTTTAATAGAAAAGAAATAATAATAGTCAATATCTGATTTTATCTCGATCGTTGGCATAAAGTATCCAAATTCTGAAACTTTTCACTACTGTTGAAAGCATCAAATCATGCTTTCAATTTCTTAGATACATGTACAGTATCTCCATAGTGAGGGAGACTTATGACAAATCAAAACCCATGTCATTCTTCTGTTATCATAAGCCAACAAAGTACAACTTACATGTACGTGATAAAAGCTCCAAGTGATTCTGTTTGAATTTTACAAAGTTAATGGATCACTTTAAAAACATGATACCGTCATGAAAGTGATATCGTGTTTAGCAAACATTGGGTCGCAAGACATAAGTAGAAAAATATACAAACGAAAGACGATAACAAATTAGAGGAACTAATTAATTCAATTTAGTGAATAAAGAATTATAATATTAGGCACATAGATCTGTGGTTATTGTTACCTCTTTGCAATACCTTCTTTTTTAAAGGAACATTAGAATTTATAATGCTTTGTTTTGTAAAAGGAACACTATATATTGTTTGCTAATAATTTGTCCTGGTTTTGCTGGGTTTCAAGGGTTTACACACAGTTGATTGTTCCGCTACCAAACCAAGTTTAATCATGTGAAAACCTGTTTGATTTCTCTGCAAGATTCAAAGGGTTTGCACCGGGTTGAAAATGTGAGTCACAGCGACATGGAGGCCAGTCTCCACCTCTACTCACCTCCTTTCTCATCGTGCCAATGCTTTGACCAGAGAACCAGTCGAGCCATCACACAGTTAATTACTCCACTTCCAAACCAGTTAAACCAAGTTTAATCATGTAATAACATGTTTGCCTTCTCTGCTAGATTCCAAGGGTTTGCACCGGGTGGAAAATGTGAGTCACAGCGACATGGCTGCCAGTCTGCACCTCTACTCACCTCCTTTCTCATCGTGCCAGTGCTTTGACCAGAGAACCAGTCGAGCCATCACAAGCCAGGTCACATTCTGGTCAAAATTCGGGGAGAGGACGCCATTTGTAAGTTTGAACTCGAATTTACTGAATATGTGGTAATTTTCGCAGTGGTTTCATTTTCGCGAATTTCGCGAGTCAAATATCGCAAAAATTTTCTCTTTGGTTCATGTCCATTCACACTAATGAAAGCACCACTAAAATCGCGAAAAATAGCACTCGCAAATTGTGAGATTTACTCCAAAATCATGAAAATATCTTTATATTGCGAAAATAGTGGCGTGTACAGTAGTTTGGATTAATTTTGTTCTCATGCACAGTCAACTTGTTTAATGTGACCACCTAATAAAAGACACAAGAAAAGTGGCTACTGTAAACAGGTTATCGGTATACTGTTATAGGCTACAGGCTCTGTGATTTTTAAATTGTATGTGTTGATCTTTTAATCAAAACAAGTAAAAAGGCCACTGTAGACAGGTAACCTCTTACTTAAGGGCATTACTTTTGGTGGCCACTGTAGGCAGGTTGGCTTTTATAAAGACAGGTAGACACTCTAGACAGATTTTACTGTTTAAAAGACATGTCTAAAAGACATGCAATAATTATGTAATTTTTACCTGATGAAAGAAAATTATTTCCTGACTCATCTTTTGAGAAAGGAGTCTGGGTTTGCAGTACATAGAGACATGTGATATGCACATTATGAATACCTTATGTTATTAAACCCAAACCCCTTTCTCTAACGGTTATGTTAAGCCACAGCAGTAACAGCTGTGGCAGTCTTTACATCATCGCTTGACATTTAGTGTACCCAGTAAAGAAGTAAGGTGACACCGAGCGAGGCTCTTGCCCTGTGTATTAAATTAACTCCCCTTTTTTGAACCCCTTGACCCCCTTAATGCATTGGAATTGAAGGTATGTATCATTGCATGGTAGGACAATGCTTAACTCATCTATTTGGAATGGTGACCAGCATTTGTATCCAGTGACGTAGCTCCAGGGGTGCACAGGGGGCACAAGCCCCCTTATTATTTGAGAAACTCGATAACAAAATATATTGGAAAACATTTTCGTACATTGAAGAAGTCCACTGTTTGCACCCCAGTCATTTGTGATGCCCCTCTATTCCTGATCAGTCCGACATGAGTTCTGTGGTGTAATATGTGGGAACAAAAATAGTGTCAACATTTGTTGAGGGATTTGGGTGTCATTTTCTGTTTGACTTGTTTGATTCAATTTTGTTGATTAGGGGAAATGAGATCTCTTATAGATATATTTCAGATTTTGTGACCTATTACATTCACTTTGCACTAATACATTTCTTGTAACTTTTGAACGAAATTGGCAATTCTCAATTTGTGATTATGTGAATATTTTATTTTTCCAAAAACTGTTTCAAACTCATAAAATTTTTCAATTCAGAGAAACAAATAAACAACTACCTAGTTTTATACACTGGGCCCAAAAAGAAATTTTATACTTTTTCACATGATCATATTTTAAGATCTTGTGCATCAAAATTAACCAAAATGATACACATGATTCCTTAAATACTTGACCATAAACACATATCAATAATCAAGCAGTTGCCCAACTGACAGAACCGCAAAAGTGCTGACACGGAACAACTTCCAGGACCCCATGTCATCACAGTATAACTGACAATCTGCATGTTAATGCACACACTTAGAGCAGCTCTACAGGAACAGAGGAACAATCTTTCATAGCCTATCTAAAACCTGCTGGACAGCATGCGTAGCAGATGCACTGAATGATACCAAGCATCTGGTGGACACACCCACTATTGATATCTGTGTTTGGGTACTTGACATTACCTTAATTTCAAACATATTCAACCTCCTCATCTGCCTTAAACGCTATTCCCAAAATGTCCAGGCTGTGACATGTGATACAGGTTATGGATCCATGGCAGTGCATTTTCTAGTTCTGCCAGTAAGTTACCTGTTTGGATGATGACATGTCATTGGAGTAGGGTATTTGAGTAATATCCTGTGTCATTTTGGTTTATTTTGATGGACACACTTTACAGATATGACCATGTGAAAAAATTTAATTTGTTTTTTGGCCCGGTGTACATATCTATTCACAAATCACACTTACCCATTGACACATAATCAACGCATTATTCTTCCTAAATATAACCACTCCTATCTCTTTCTTCAGTCTCACACGGAGGCAGCAAGACGCCCATCTTCCGCAGTCCTCCAGCAGTACGAGAACAACTAGACCTGGTCCTAGGAATAACTAGTCCTGGATTGAACAAGTCCTGGATTGAACTAGTCCTGGAATGAACTAGTCCTGGAGCGAACTAGTCTTCAGTCTCTACGCTAATATTCTGCCGATCCTGAAATGAGAATGGATATTCAGGACAAAGCTACGCACATACAGTACATGAACATACATGGGACAAGAATGGAGCCTAGTTTTAACCCCTTGAATACAAGAACGGTGTGGGTTGTATACAAAGTCTATGGGAACTTCATTAACCTGTAGAGAGCGTGTTAATTAGACAGTGCAGAAAAAGACGGATCGGTTGTCCAATCAGTTATGATTATTATTTACATCTGGGACCTCCCTTCAACATCACCATCCGAGAGACGTAGCCTCGGATTGAACCCAAACTGATTAGTGCTGAGAGCAGAGCTCTGACCGCTAGACCAGATGACTTCTTTATAGGACTCTACGTATCAGATATGGAAGGAGAACAGATTTGATACAATACCTCATGAGATATGGAGAGACATGTGAAGAGTCATTGCTTAGTTCAAACAAACTGCTGGACGAGAAAGGTGGATTCTATAGGTGGCATTAGTTGAAAAGAGGAGAGAAAATGAAGACAAAATGTTCGATTTCCTTAGGTGGAGTTACTTGTTGCTGAATCAAGAGTAAATGTTACGATTGTGAAAACAGGTTTAGCAAAATGGTGGATTTTTTAAAGTGTAATTTTGTAGCAGCAGAGAAAGGAGGTAGTATGAATATGAAAATGAGCTTCCTAGGGAACAGAACCGGAGACCTCCTGAATGACAGTCCAGTGCCCTGACCACTGAGCTAGAATGTTTTATGACTGTGATATTACCCCAAAACCATTTCCAATGCTTTTTGATGTTTGGACTTCGTATGTACCATCTTCATCCCTACATAGAGATTATTAATCCATGTCTGGTCACACGTACCATTTAGGTTTGATGTGTATTATAATAGGAATGTTTATTTCACTACTCCCATCAAATAGTATCTTTTAGGGCCCCTTTCAAGAAAGTATGTTAGTACACAACCTCAGTATAACTTTGACATTTATGGCAACACGTCTTGCATGTAAGCGTCTTTGTTACATCCAACGTTGTCCTTTGTGGTTGGAACAAACATCATCCGTATGTCTGTAGATCAGTCATAGTCATGTGACAGTTATGACAGTGTTAGCTCAGAGCCTTTCATTTTTAAAAATAGGCCCCTGAATGCCAGGAAATGTAATTAAATACACAGTATGTACATGTTTTCACTATTCACTTTGATTCATCGTTTCCTAAAGAAATACTCTGAAATTCGTTTAATATCAATGTAACGATTCTGAAAAGGGATATTTTTTAAACATCATATCATATACAGGGTAAAATGGATGTGTTGTGAGTGTGTGTGTGTGTGTGTGTGTGTTCGTGTGTGTGTGTGTGTGTGTGTGTGTTTGTGTTTGTGTGGATATAAATCTATCTAGCTAGGGCTCTCTAGATGCATAACAAGCATTAGACGGTACTTGATTACTTGTGACCAGCTTGCGAAACCCGGTACTTGTCAGTAACAATCAAAATGTTGATTTTCATGCCATTATAAAGGCATTATCACAAAATTTCTTTTGTCCCTTTTGTTCTTGCTAGTTGGTCAATAATTGGCAAAGATATTATTGGAATTAATTTTACAATCACGGGTCCTTTACCTTGCATTGTGTTAAAATAAAATTCCCATTTCTTCAAAACATAAATTACCAAAACATGAACTACAGACAAGTGCCAGGTTTTGCCACAGCCGGTCACATTTATTATAGGTCCAATGGTTGACTGCTGATTTGGAAAACAAATGTAATCTTCTTTTGTCAATAGTCCGGTAGTCTTTAGTGACACCTTGTTACTGGTATGAGCTCTTTATGTTTTACCTTTTATTTGACCCTGGTTCCAGTTTCCACTGCAGTAATAGTCCTTGGCCTGGAATGGCATGACATTTGCTCCATTGACCATTCTTTCAAATATTAATCGCCACTTTATCATCCTAGTTGGGTAAGTAAGGGTTAGTATTATGTTTCAGTTGATTCAATTTGTAGGATTAGTGTTATTTGTCAGGATTTGGTGAGGTATTGTAAATTGCTTTATTAAAATGCTATAGCAAAGCAATTGTCATCAGAGAAAAAATGGTGAGGGATTATAAATTGCTTTATGAAAATGATATAGTGGAGCAATTGTCATCAGAGAAAATGTTGTGTAAACGCTTGGGGAGTGGTTTACATTCACCACTGCCAATAATAATATATAACCAGTGCTGATTACCACAGGTCTGCTGGCATGGAATAAGCTTTAGGCCAACAAATTACACAGATCTCAAATTCCACCGGCCCCCAATAGGCAAATATGTAACATAATTTGTTTGTATTTGTCTGGGGGCAACCGTTTTGGGTTTTTGGCCAATAAAAATTAAATATTTAATTTGCCTGATTATGCCATCAGTAAAAAAAAATTACTTTCTAGCATTACATAGCAGGTGACACCCACAGTATCAAGTTGGAAGAGGTTGGATATAACCTATCACTTTTTGGATCAAATATCACAAACTTACTAATAAATTCAGGCGTTATTTACACACGTGTTACATAATTTATATAGCATAATACATGTGCAAAAGTATTCAAATAATTTTAGCTGAAGAATCTTGTATTATAAAACTTTGATAATAGTTGTTTTTGATACAATAAAGAATGATATTCAGAAACGGCAAGAAAACCCTAGTGCAAATTTGTATAATGCTGCACTTGTTAATTTTGTATCTATTTGGAATTTATTTAGAAGCATTGTATCGATAATGCAATGAGAAGATTCATATTAATAGCAGCTGGAAAATTCTAGTGATTCTTGTACAGTCAACTCTGCACAAGTCGAATGTCTTGGGACTGATTTGACTTATGAGGGGTTAAAAACAATAGAATATATATAGAATGGGACTTGAATAGACCTTTGACTAGGGTGTTTATTTGGCTTATGCGAATTGACTTAGGCAGAGTTGACTGTACTTATATTAAACAAGCAGAGCCCATATTCACACTAGCTGAGTTCTATTATAAGTCTAGTATAGATGATAAGGGCTATAAGTAGGCACCAAGAAATTCTTATAGTTGCCAACTAAGTTCCACTTAGTAGGTAATGGACATGATTTAATGTTGTTTACTAGTAAGCACTACCATCTACAGTATATTAGACTAAGAATGGAACTTGGCTAGTATGGTTGTATAAATATGGGCCCAGTAAATTTGGGTGTATACTGTTCAATTTCATGTGTATATATTCCGTGCAAAGTTTTCATTTTAAAAAGAATATGAAGTGTATATACTCGGTGCAAGACTTCACATTTCAGCAAAACCGGTGAAGGCAATCTTCATTATTTAGCGTATTGATGCTGGTATGGTTTGTTTCATGATTTGGGGGTTTATGGTGATGTACTACTATGAAAATGGACTCTTTGACGCTGCAGGCTTTGCATTTTTATTATGAGCTTTATAATAGTGCTTGATATTTAACATGTACCAAGTTATATCATCATATTAACATTTCCTGGATGGCATGACCTGAAATGAATTAGCTTTGTAATAGCCAGCACATCTGAAATAATTCCTTTTTAATGGTCTGAAAAAAAGTTGTACCATTTTATAGTTAATTAGAAAGTATTGAAAGTATCATGTTTCAAGCTCGTTTGTAATGCAGGGTCTTTATTAGATTACACGCTTCTACCATTCATTAATACTGACTTTATTAACCCGTTCTGGGCCCCGTTGCAGGGAAAGATACGATAGATTGTAAGTTACGATTGATCATAAGGCAGAACATTTATGCGTTTGAACCAATCAGATTTGCGCATCTAGAACACGTGATCTGACTTACGATCAATCGCAACTTACGATCAATTTTTTTCTCTTCCTGCAACGGAGCCCAGGACTGGTCCCGGAATACTCGGGTTTGAGTGTATGGAGAACACATGCTAAAACATAGAGTCTGTCCTAAACGGGCCAATGGAATGTTTGTTTTCAGCACATTGGACATTTTGTATATATCTGAAGAAATGACTGTTATATAAAGCAAAGTAATGTTGAATATTGCTGTAATATATCATCCCTCTGATTATTTTCATTCATGTTCAATAGCTGTACTAAAGATTTCACAATTTCACAATATAGTGGTTGATGTGTATAGAAATACAATGTTATTGAAAGAATTATTACATTCTTAAAACAATCCATTTACAATTTGCGTTTATTTCATTGCTTTTACATGTTCTGGGTAAAACTACAAAATTTCAAAATATTGTTTTCACCAGCAAGTATTATCCTGTCTATTATCTCTTCTTCAAAATTGCAAAATATTTGTTTTGCTCTATTAGATTTGAGTGTGGGTTTCAAAGTTCATGATGTAATGGAATTCAAGTCATTTGAGATAAACCCAAAGTGACGAGTTTGATTGTCTGAGTTTAGTGGTCCATATCAAACACATAAATATATATACGATTATTATTCCATTTCCCCATTCAAACTAAGATAATGATTTTACACAAATGAATGTAAGGTAAGCCCAATCTTAATATAATTGTCTTAAGTTTTATAGTCTTTATCAAGCACATAGAAATGATGATTGAACCAACAAATTGCAGATTAGCGCATACACACTGACGAAATCTCATTTCAGCTTATCCCAAAATTGGTATTACGTCGTATAATGGTTCCTCGTCCATGGAAATTTACATTTCCATGAAATATGGTAGCGTATTGCATGGAATACATACCTTTGAAAAGTGTGATTTTGAATTGGCTCTAGATCAATTTGATTTTTTTCTGAGTTTGATGTTCCTTTTCAAGCATGTAGGAATTTTAATTGTTCCCTGTTGATTTGTTTCAGAAATGTAATGTTTTCCATGAAATGTGGAAATTTTTTAGCAGAATAAAAAAAATGTAAAATGAGGGATTTTGAAGTCAGCCCTAAATGATGAGTTTTATTGTCTTAAACTTAAAGTTCAGGATCAATAATATTGTTTCCTATATTAATGTTTATGTTATTATTCAAAAGTTGTTAGATTTTTTGCTCATGTAAAAAGAAATAACCAATCAAGCGCTGGTCGAAGCGGATTAGAACTTGAAAATACCCTTTAGAGGAATTATATTTTGTTTTTAAATGTCCAAATTAAGAATTTAAAAAGTGTTATGACTGTTTTCTTAGTCTAGCAGCAGCAGACCCTTAATTTTATTTTGTGTTTGTACAATCAAAGTAAATCAAATTAATCAGATTTATAATGTATCAGGATGGTGATTTGTCCTTTAAATTGGTAAAAGGATTACAAATATTTTCTATAATAGATTTATTCATAATAGAACATAATGTGAGCCAGAGATGGAGAGAGATACTACAACACAATGAGATGTTCT
Organism: Dendraster excentricus; assembly: GCA_031471515.1. Taxonomy (NCBI): domain Eukaryota; kingdom Metazoa; phylum Echinodermata; class Echinoidea; order Clypeasteroida; family Dendrasteridae; genus Dendraster; species Dendraster excentricus. The sequence goes on along the minus strand of JAUELG010390295.1, from coordinate 2,186 downwards.
TGCTTCATTTGAATCATTTATATCTGCACATTTTATTTAAACATTTCACCATCTTGATGTACATGTATCCTTGTGGTTTATGGATTGTTATATTGAACTTGAAGATACTGTATAGGGACACCTATCTTTGAATTATATACAAAACCACTGTTTAAGATGTCAAGTTTTATTTACAAGTTTTTCAGAGCAATATAATTGCTTGAATCTGATACTTGCCTTGTATAAATTGCATCTTGATACCATCACAAACATTTTGGATGGACTAAAGCAGCACTTTTATCATACATATATTACAAGTTTTGATTATGAGGTAAATGAAAGTGCCTGATTTACAATAAATGAATATGTATCTCTGTTTTAGCTCTGGAAATTGTATATATAACTGTATAAAATCTTCGGAAGACACAATGCATACTGAATAAAAATTTAGCTTATGGCTATGAAATGGAAAAGTACTTGAAGTCTATTTGGCTGTGCTTTTATCTGAATTATTGATATGCAGCCTACTTTTCAACCCATCCCTTTCTCAGTGTACAATGTTTTGTTCTCCCCCCCTCTCCTTTCCACATCTCACTCCTCACTATCACCTTCACACCCCTCCCAATTCATCTCTCCCACTTTGCGAGCTAAAAAGTGGGTACTCAGATATGGAAATGTTCATCCCCTCCGGAAAATAAACTTATGTAAGCAATGGTTCAAGATTTTTAATAACTATGTCCTTCATATGCAGAGCATTAAGTAGGGAAAATTAACTCAAATTTGCATTCGGAATGGTGGTTGAATATCATAATCAAACGTCCTCGATGCAGAATTATGAATATGCAATTAGCAATTAGTATTCGGATATTACGTTCTCTGTTTGAAACTATCCTATACTCATGTCAAATGGATTTCAGTGATATTAAATGTAAATTAGAGACATTTTTCTTCAGCCGGACACTTTTAAAAATTCAAAGTTATTTGCTTCTCTCGACCCAGAAATGATAAATGGTCACTTGTATTGCCAGAATGTTTGAGCACTTGATCAATGGTGCTCTGCTGTAGCCAACGTTTTTCTGCTCTGAGCGCATGTGACTAAATATAATTAATATAAGATTGCGCTACATAAAATATTAGTTACGGTGGGGATAGAAAACGTAAAATAAATGACTTTGTGTTGTGTCGAACCTTAGAATTCTAAATTCTTAGATGTTATTTACAGTGTAGTATCGTATTACATCATTGAGTCGGAGAGCTTTGCAGGCAGTGATACAAAAACCATAACCTAGGAACAGCCTATTAGCCTATTACTTAGGAAGGGGGAAATGGAGACATGTGCCCCCAGTAATTTTCACAAATGATACAATACGTAGGAGAAATATGTGTAAAAATAAAGAAATATAATAAGCCATTAAGTTAAGCCCCAATCAGTCTTAAATTACGCCACTGGCATGGGAACATATTCCCCCTAATAATGACCACTTAAAGAGAGAAACGGTAGAGATGAACATAATATAAAGAGAGTGATACGCAGGGACCGCGGAATAATTTTGAAAGTGGGGGGCTGACCATATTGGACCCGTTATGTATTTCTTTATGTTATGCTTATGTATTTCTTTGTTTTTAGCCAAAAAAGTTGGGGGCTGAACACTGAGAGAACAATGCGAATTTCCATAGAGTTATTACAAAATAATAAAAAATGTATGCGCCAATGATTATTTGTGTCCTGTTATCTCAAAGATAGTACAATTAAATGTTCATCCGTGGAGTATAGAGGGCGACATTACAGTATAAAAGTATAGCCATATTTAGTGGAAATGCTGATTGTGAATTATTATGACTCAAATGCCATTTGGGTACTACCATTAATTGCCCTCAAATGTTTCTTTATGATAGAATCCCTGGCAATTGTCAGCAAAGAAGTCTGGTTGTTGATTAATTTATTCTCCAAAACAAACCTCATGGGAAATTAATATTACTGTTCACCCAAAACAATAATTAATTGATTTCTTTTCCCGCATACACATGCACTTCATTCTAAATGTTAACAAAGGGGAATCCTCTTTGTTAACATGTTTTGAGTGTTTTAATTGTATGTACGTTTATGGGGTTTATGTGTACCGTAATGTATATTACAACAGATCGGACACAACATCAAACCTCTAGACAATCTAGTTTTACAAATTATAGTTTAGCTTTAATCACTG
>JAUELG010390184.1:0-13932 GCA_031471515.1 Dendraster excentricus | reverse complement strand
AACCGGGCTCTTAGCAATGGGAGAGCACATGTGCACTTAAATTGTTTTAATTTGATGAATATAAAGTTGTAAAAAAACAGGTAACCATAAAGATATAAGAGTGTACCCTCTCCTCCCCCTTCCCTCAAAAAATTGTACCACACTACGCACCAAATATTTGTTATTAGGATATATCATCTGTCTCTGCATAGCACTAGCACAATGATACAAAGGGATTAGTTTTTTTTTCCGAAACCACACATCTAATTCAGTAATTGTCCGTGCGTGAAACATGTGGAGATTAAAATCTAAAAAATGCAAATAATCAGTTTTCTTTACAATTTACTGGAATTTTTAAAACCCATTCTGTAGAACATTTGATTTTGATATATCCTGAATTCTCCATAGACTTTGTAAGTTTGTTATTGCCCCAGTCTTAAATGGGGCCTATATTCTAAAAGCATGCTAGTTTTACGCAGTGGTCAGAAGAATGTCTTCAGGTATTGGTTTGTAAGTCTGTATGTAGATGTAGGTCCATCCGTTGCGTTGTTATGTCTTGAGAAGCAATTGATGGATGAAGTTTTTATACTTGATACAAGTGTGCATGTACATATTGGAGTGACATTGATCAAATAAGTTTTTCAGGGTCATGAGGTCAAATGTCAAGGTGGAAGGGCACATTAAAAAATTGCTTATTATCATTTCAACAACTGGTTTACAAAATGCCATCATACTATGTGCCTTTACAAAATATAAACATTTAAATATGTACACTGAGATCAAAACTATTATGCCGAAAGTGAAGAAGAGAAGAGGAAGCATCTCGCAATGTTCATAATGTTGTTGTTGTTGTTTTATTATTTTGGCGTTCATCCAAAATGAGTATTTACGCCATAATACTTAATTCTTCTTATTTTTTCCCAACATTTTTATGGAGATCCTACTTCATGCTGCCTGTCCATCACTCAAATGTTCATAATGTTGGGGAAAATAAAAGAAGCCATCTCTTGTCCCTCCCATGTTAAGTTGATAATGGGTGGTTTCTTGTTGTTCTTTGGCTATCCTCAAGCCAGGTCTCCTCAAGTCTGTACATTGGATGATGCTGCCCATCAGTCTCCTCCATTTATCCCTCACGATTGCCCTCCATTTACAATTGTTTCATTCTTTGCAGTAATATTCTGAATTATATCATGAAGCATTGGACAAGATAATTTATTCTTTGTCTTTTTTATCCCATTTTTCTGTGCATACAGATTCATAATAACCTGTTGACGCAACTGGTCTAACTGGACTACCTGCACTGGAAAAGAACTTGATGACAATGCTGGAGGCAGGAGTATAGCTGCGCCTGAGCTCCAATGCACATTCCTCTGCTTTGGTGAATGGTATCCTGAAAGATGGCAATGTACCCGCATCAACAAGGGGTCTATGCTAGGACCGAGGTTAATCCAAGGACGGCAAACTTTGCCGCTCCGCAACGAATGCCTTCGGAGATCCGTCCACCTGCCATGTTGCCCCATGCAGCTTCTAGTGCCTTCAGACCTGCAAACGTCCCTAGAGTGCCTTTAGAGAGTTCCTTCATGCCCCGAGGGAATGTGCCTTCTGTTGGACCAGCGTATCACCAGCAGCTTCAGTTTGTGCCTTCTCGAAACACTGGTGAACAAGTAGTATATGGTCAGCCTCCTCAACAGCCCGTTTTCCAAAGAACGCCCATGCAACATCAACATAAGCACCAACATGAGAGCCATTTTGCCCCAGATATGCACCGAAGAAGATTGCATCCAAACAATGTTGCACAGGTAGAGCACCCAGCTAGATTTCAGTCACAGTCTGTCGACAAGAGAACCCCTGAAGCACTCCATCAAGAGTTGCGTATGCTACATGTTATGCATTATCAGGAGAAGTTTTTAAGGGACCAGCAAATACCAATGAGAAGCGAGTACCCAGGAGCAGAGTTTGTTCAAACCCAATCAATATCTTCTAAGCATCTAAAGGCCCAAGTAGCACCAGCAGATCCTCTACATGGAAGGCAAACTCGAGATCAGCTACAGCTTACCAAAGACCAGTTGCAACTCAAGAGAGAACAGTTGCAGCTTCGTGAGATGATATTCAGGGATGGACATGTTGCAGATCCCCAAAACACATGTAAAATGCAAACAAAAGAGGTGTTGTACAGACAGCTTGAAGAACTGTACAGTGAACAAAGGAGGAGCATGACCTCAGCTGAACAACTGCAAAAAACAAACCCGTCAAACGTGCCTACCTTCAAACATGAACCATCGCAAAGACCAGCAAGATATGCTCCGATGGTACCTAATTCCCAAGCGCAGACATCGCATACGCTGGAGTATCATGGCAGTGGAAGTACTACACATTATGGGACTGCTGAAGCAATGACATTAGAAGCCCACAATGCTAGGAGGTTTCCGCAACGCGTAAAACAAGAATACCCAGACATTCGGAAAGATCCTAGTGGGTTACAGCTCAGAAGACAAATGCTAATGCATCAACAAGTGAATGAGAATCAAATGCAAGTGATAAAACAGCAGCAGCAGCAGCAGCAGCATAAAAGAGCCTTGCATCAAGCAGTAAGTGGCAGGTCGCAACATCATCTGGTTCAAGAACCATACTACAAGAACCATGCATCTCAAGAACCTATCAAACGACAGATGCCAAGTGGCCAAGTGGTAAACACCCAAACAAGGCCACCTCCTGCAGATCAAGAGAGAAGGTCATATCCACCCAACGCTAGATTGGTAAGGGCGAATCAGGGTCAGGTTCCACCCAGACAAGTTGGTTCCAGTTCAGAAAGCAACCGGCTGTCACAACTGTCCTTATCCATCAAGCATGAACAAAAGATGCTGAAAGAAGAATTGGAAAATACCATTCAAAAAGTGTCTCAACAGTCATTGAAAAAGGAAAGGGATTCCAAATGTGCAGGGATGATAAGAAATACACACACTGTTAGCTATACAGGACAGGGCACAAACCAAGAAAGTGACAATTTGCCAAGAATTGTTGAAGTGCGCAGTTTGGCAAATGATCCAACCCAGCATAAGTCAATTTCAAGTTCTTCAGAACCTCCAAAGTCAAGTCATCACAGACAGATGATTATGAGTGCAAGTGAAACACCACCAATCAAACCTAAATCTCTCATGATAAATGCTCACAAAGAATCTTTGGATAACTCTCTGACTACCCGCCGGGTTCCGTCTCGCTGCAGTGTTGATAGTGAAAGTGGAAGAAAGGATTCATGGGATAGTGGGATTGAGTCCCCACCTGGGTCAGAAGGATTGAGAGAAAGCAACCCAATGCTTCTAAGGAGACCTCCATCCACTTCAAGGGATAATGCTATTCCACTCTCAAGCCCAAATGAAATCCAGAATCGGAAGCCAGACTCATTGAGAAGGATAAGCAAAAGCAGTTCGGTTCCAGTATTGGACTCGACTAAGCAAGCTTCCCACACACACATTCAAAGAACTCATTCCTTGCTTGAGAGCAATACTAAGTTCAATGACAAACAAGGAATAGATAGTTGTCCAACTGCCAACACAGACATCAACACACAACGGTCAGAAAGAGCCAAAGTAACAGAGTCTGCGCCATTGAAAAGAAGGTGGCCACATGAAGATCACTGCCCTTTGCCAACTAAAGTTTTCACAGAACAGGCCATTGATTATTCAAAGCCTCGCATTGTGTGTTCATCCAATGAATCTGAGAAAGGTACAGCTGTTTCTGAAGAGACAATACCTGTGAATGATGAACCCACATGTAACTCACCTCTTGACTTATCGGTCAAAAGAGAAAAAGTCCAAGATGTCCCTCTTGCAAAGGAAGATGAAACATCCTCATCAATTGGACAAGCTTCAACAAAGCCTGACATTCATACGCAGGGCTACTTTGGAACTGTCATGATGAGGGTCTTGCAACGGCTTTGGTCAGAGAAGGAGCGTGGCAAAAAGATGGAAGAGTCAAAAGTTGTCAAACAGCATAATGAGTCGAGAAAGGGAAAGGTTGATTCGATAGAAAGTGGGGATGACGATTCTGGGAAATACTTCAAGCCGTCATCTGTCACAACCTTGGAAGACATCCCAGAGACGGTAGACAGTGCAGACAACAGCCCAGAACGTTCTGCAGAACATGTGTCAGCGCTGAGAGGCATAGAATCTGAGGAGTCCTTGGAAAAGGTGATATATGATTTGATGCAACAGTCATCAGGGGCATTCAGACATGAATGTGACATCTTTCAACACTTTGATGCCATCATTAAGAAAGAGTTGATATTAGAAGTAGAGAGACAGACACGTATGCAGACCGTAGCAAGTACAAACAGTGGACAGAATAATAAGAATTATGAAGTGACAGAGAATAATGAAGCAACAGCCAAGGCAGATGATCCATCTACAGAAAAGAAGGAGGTCACCCAGCTTGAGAATCAGACCAACGAGGCATTAGCTTTACAAAGGAACAGCCCCAGTCGAATGAGTCAAGCTAGTGAAGAAATGGACGAATCACAACAACTTGTGATTGCCGAGAGTTGTATGTCACCGAATGTCTCACCAGATTCACAACAAATGAGAAATAAGGCAGATGAGGATGTTGTGTTGCTGGACGAAAATGTACAGATAGTTAAAGAAAGACCAACCAGTGACAGAGCAGTTCCAGTGAGTACTCAAGCTCGGCAGCCCCAAAATATGTATGAAGAGGCAGCGAGAAATGCGGCAGAAAAGGCTGCTGCAAGACAGGCTTCACAGAATTCAGGAAAAGATATGCCTGAGAAATCGGGAGATGATGTCTACAGAGTGCTTTCATCACCCTGTGAGCAAGATTGGGATCTGAAAGATATCAGGATGCCGGAGAGGATAGACATCTCTTCAGGACTTTCTCCAAGTTCATCGCCTTCATTGTCTGGCTTGTACGGCAGATCCAATGGTGCTTTTGACAATTCCAAAGCGAAAAGCTTTGTTTCTAGCACAGGGAGTTCTGAGAAGCTGCAGGTTAATCATGCTGATGCATACAGTTCTCCTGTGAAACAGCAGTACTGCTTTGTCCGACGTTTTAGTGAACCGGGAGCATTACAGCAGAAGGACCCAGGTCTGCCGGGGGTTGTGTCATCTCATGAAGCACCTGACGGTCGGCAGAGATCACTAAGCGCTAAAGAAACCCATACAAGCTCATCACCCCATAAGAGTCTGCCCATGCCCACTGTAGCGGAGGACTTGCACAATTATGGGAAACCGTATCGGAAGATTGCTCCTTCAACCTGGCAAACCAGTGGACTAGAGGGCAATAGGTTGAAGATTACAAAAGTACCAATCAGCAGTGCTTCTCAACCCTCTCAACCCATTGCAGTCTCATCTCAGTCAGCCACCCAGGAGAGCAAAGACATGCAGGGACCGTTCCACAACTCTCCGATTGTACTTCTCCCCAAGATTGTCTGCCTTCCCGGACAGTCTTATGATGCTCAGCAGCCACCTTTCTCTGTGACGCCGACTTCCACACCAGGGAATCTATTCATCATCAAGCAAGATTTGAGTCGTCATCAGCATCTGCTGCAAAACCCAGCCTCTGTGATGAGTACATCAACTGTAGTGCAAGCACAACCACCCAATCTGTCGCCCCCGAATCAAGCAGTCAACCTTTCGACCAATGCAGCAAGTGCAGAAAGCACTCATTCCTCGTCATCAACTAGTCCAGTCACCCCTTCATCAACAGAATGTGTCTTTGGTCCCTTCCACATGGTCAGGAAACCCTTCAAGGAGCCCCCATCTTCAAAGAAACCCTGTGTGAGTGCATACGTCATCACGTACAGGGGTGCAAGCTTGCCTGGCGTGGTCAGGTCAGGGGTACCCTTTGTGCCCCCTAAACTACTCCAGGAGGGGTTGTTTCCATGCCAGACATTTGAAAGGTTCTGCCTGTCTCTACAGGAGTGCTCTATCATGCAGCGATACATGACTGTCCTGGAGCGCGCCGCACTCCTGCCAGACCTCCGACGCAACAAGATATCCAGCTGCAAGCTTGTCTCGCTGGAAGAAATGCACGGCAAGTTAGACAGCATCGCAGCGTTCTTTGAAAGCGCGTCCAAAGACGACTTGAACTGAAGACTTAGAGACAAATATTTGTTGAACTCTATATCCACCTGTAAAAACTTCATTCCTTGGAGAGAAAGAATGCCACAAGAAATTGTACAGCATTAGATTGTTCTTTGAAGACAAGAACAATAAAAGGGTGAAGTGCTGACCAGTCATTAATCTGAAGTGAGCTTATGATACCATGTTGATGACCATTTCATGCTTCTGTGCAATATTTCTGTAGATGCGTAAAAAATGCTGTCGAAGGGTCAAGGAAGTACATTTTATTTCTTACTGTATATTTTTGTTCCGTTATATTATTGTTGAAAAAAATATGGATTATATGAAAATGTTACTGAAAACAGTTTGTAAATGGGGGAATGCAATGCATGTACATGTATATATTATTTAATATGACTTTAAACCTTCTAGCATTCATTTGTATAACAAAAAGTTACGACTTAGGAAAACATATTTTTAGAAATATTACTGCCTTCCTGCAAGTGCATTTAGACCTTCAATAAACAAAGGACCATGTTGAAAGTTACAAGATTGAACTGGATAGAACCATTTTATTGTATATTTTTTACCCTTTTCTAAAGAAAGTACAAATTTAAATACTGACCAATCTTGCTTTTATTTTAAATTTGAGACCTGCATTTATGATTCTGTTTTTTGTTTTTTTTAGTCTACTCTAGTATCCATGAAATTTAAGTAATCATTGACTATTGCCTGAAATATTCAGCTTTCTATATTTCAGTCATAATCAGTTATAATATATGTTTGTGTGTATAGTAATATAAGCATGTACTGAAAGGCAGTACTGAGTCAAATATTGGTAGAATTTTATTGCTTCATGGTTTATGATTATAATTACATGGATTTGAAGATGAAACATTCTTGCTGCATTGTAAATAGCACGAAACGGCAGTGGATTTTGTTTGTACTATTACATATACATTCCTTAGCGTAAGGTACTACCATATATTAGTACTATCACAAGACAAGTGCTCTTCTATCAATGGTATATCTCAACATAATATATTCTTATATTTACATTTGTATGCATCAAATTGTATTTTTGTTTTCGGAAGACAATCAGCAAAAAACATGTGTGAAAAACACATATTTTCTTTTTTGGAAGAGATGTGATTACCAGAAAGAAACATTCGTTTGAAAGAAAAGGTTAAGCTACGAATGTGTTTGTGAGATTTAGAAATTCTACATCTGTATTGATTTCAGCATACCATATTTACAAAGAAATGATGTTTACATATAAATACGTAGTACATTCAATACCTTTTTTTTTTTTTTTTTTGACATCAAATGAATGTAATAACCAATCTGTGATTTTAACTTTTCGTCTTACTGGATTTTGCATTCTCCATAGAGTTAACAGGGCCTAACAAGTTCAGTAGGCAACAGGTTATATAACTCCTCTGACTACAGGAACCAGGTGGGCTGTGTACAAAGTCTATTGGGATTTCTTTAACCTTGGAAAGCAATGGGTTAACTTTGACAGAAGGGTTCCTGGGAAGTGCAGCATCGTAAGAGCCTTGTGGATTAGGGGTTGGGAAAATAGTTATTCAGAGGTCTTCGGTTGGATCCTTGGAAATCTTAACCAGAATTACTTAGCTCTTATCCATTTGTGCAGTATAATACATTTTCCTGGTCATATACCCTATAAATCAAATACTAAGTATTCACCTGGGTAGAGAGCAGCAGTAGTGGATTAGTAAACTCTGGATGCCCTTGCATGTGCGCACGTACCTTCACATCTTTGATTAAATAGGTTAGTTTGCATAATAGATGGGGTGTGGGGGCTAGGGGGATGCAGATCCCCCCCCTACCCCTCCCCCCTCCCCCACCCCCCCCCCCCCCCGCCTGCTCATGTGCATTCATTGCATGATACTCTAATTGCAAGTTCAGCCGAATCATTTATATAGACAAATGATATGTTTATTTTGTGCTCTATTCAAAGACAACAAACGCACCCGATACTCGTACCATGCCACATGGTTTTAATATAATACTGAAGCATTATATTGCCCATGGAAAACCCTGAACCTGATATGAAGAGTTATTAAAAAGGCTTAAAACATATTATGCTGATGTAATGTTGTGTGTTTGCAGAGTATTAAACACATTGGTCACGTAGTGCACTGCATGATTACGTTTCGTTCCTCGCGTGCAATGGTATGATGAACAAGCCAATGTTTTTCCCCAATACTATATGCTTAGTTTGGACATGGAAATGCGAGTCTCACTCATACTACCATGGAAGTACGAGTTAGACTCGTATTTACATGATTTGAACTGGTTTGCACTTTTTGGATTTTAAAAAATCTATCTATTGCTAGATATTTAGCAATAAATCAAATGAAAATATGATAATAATATTAATAGCGAATGTTTGATATTGGTGTGTTATGGTTGCTTATAGGGAACAGAGTGGGCCACGTATGAACTATATGGGGATTTCACAAACTTGAAGTGAACGGTTAAAGGAGCATGTACTTACTCTTAATGTTGTTATTGTTGCATAATTAATATCTTGCATTGAGCAACATAATACACTCTCACAGATTTTTTAATTTCGCGGCAAGCAAGAGTTCACCCGTATTTTTTTTTTTTTCAAATAGCTTATTCATATTTGCTGGTTTTAATTATCATGGATGCCCACTTCAGCATGAAATCTATGAAAACTGAATGCACCGTGAGCTTTACCACGCTTGCAGCACTGACGTGAATTGTTGTGCCTTCATGAGCTCTTAACCCATTCCCCACTAGTTTCTGGAATTGCCATAGGCTTTGTACACAAACCACTTGGTTCCCGCAGTAAAGGGGTTAACCTGGATGCTCTGGTCATCTAGCTTGACCAACATGCATGCACATGCTTCTGCTGATGCAAGTCCCACATCTACGAGCAATGCTCTTCACGTCCGATTGATCTTTTATTTGTGCCGCAAACAATAGGGCCATTTTTTTATAGACTTGCGTAGCGTAGGTCACTTCAGCACTCGAGTACTTGAGTGAAGTTGTATTTCCTGTCTCCTGAGTGGAAGTCCAATGGGGGAGTTATTCTTTTCATTGGAATCCACTGGGAAAAGTAGCATTATATATATGTTTTCTTCTATTTTTCTTTTAGTCAATCTAGTCTTGTGTGTTGTTACCAATTTTTCTCTTACCTAACATATTGCACAAATAGCATTCACCAACCCCATTCTTTAGAACAAAAATAAATAAATAGATGAATAAATTAATAGATAAATAAATAAATAGATAAGCAAAATAAACAAGATGAAATAGAAAAATTAAATAAATAAAAGATAAATATATTTGCAGCCATTTTAAAGCAACTTCACCTTCTTTTACTTGTTGAGGTGAATTAAAGGCAAATCTAGGGTTTCAATACCTGGAGATTAAGGGGTTGATTGTAAATTAGTTCATGCATGGATGCAATACGTACACATTGGCTCAACACTTTGTATAATGTATACAAATGTATATATTCTAGTACATTTACATTTTGTTTGTGCATATTGATTGTTATGCTTGTTTCTGCATGCTTGTGTAACATTTGCAAGTCAATGCAATTTTGTTTTGTTTTTCATTTTTCAATGGGCATTATTACCATAAGGTGACTTCATTATGTATCCACAACCTTGTACTCTTTGCACCTTTATGTTCATGTGCTTGTACATATTTTACTTAGATATACTGTATATTGAGCTTGATATGTGTGTACATGTGAAACTTGCATTCCAAACTAATCCTGACTAAAGTGAAAGCTAGAGTACTGACAATTAAACTATGTTTTATGATTGATTGTTAGTTTAAAGATTCATTTGCTGTACGATGTAGTAAATTTGAGAGAGAAGAGATATTTATCTGTTTCAGAGAGAGAGAGAGAGAGAGTTAATACAATAGACCCCTTCGGTAATGTATGCAAATGATATGCATATGATGTCAGACTTGCCGCTGGCAAGCTCAACAATAGTAACTAGGTCTGGCAAGCTCTGGCAAACTTAGCTTGCCGGACCTAGTTACTATTGTTTAGCTTGCCAATGGGGAGTCTGACGACAGACGCATATTATTTGCATACATTACAGAAGCGGTTTATTGGAAAAACTGTCTTTTCTATGTGTAATAATGATAGCAGCAAAACATTAACCATTGCTGGAACATGTTTTATAGATCATTTCACTTACTGGTAGTCAACCAGAGTATTTTCATGACTGGTTCTAATTAGTATCTATAAATAATCTGTTATGTACCTGCAAATTTGGTTTAATTTGTTTTTATCACTGAAATAATGTACTTTTGTGGCTTCAGTGCTTATGTATGCATTCACAAAGGTCAACATATATACGTATCATACTTCATCATCTTCGACGATTGCCTAAAATTTAAGATTGTAGCAAAACTTTTAAAAAAAAGAAGTTCAAAGTGGTAAATTCTAAAAACATATTTGTCTGATATCATAGCTTCTGTACTATTGACTTGCATCAAGAAAATGGTCACAAATTAATTATTCAAATGGTTGTTAGGGCCTGTGATGTTGAACATAACTGTGAGTTCGACCTCACTATTATGGGAAGCCATTGGTTTCTAGAATGTAACATTGTTAAACAAGGTCTTTACAGATCTGCAATTTTTCAAAAAAATCAGTAACTTTATCATTTGCAAAGTTACTTGAAGTTATTGATGTGAAATTTTGTTGAAAAATGAGGAATATTTGCATTTGTACCTGTGAATATGTGTAATTCTCAAGCTGTGAGCAGCTATCCATTATGTTGAAGTCCAGCTTAGTGATAAGTTAAATTTTGGTCATCTTTGTGAAATACCTTCTGGACATTTGATATAAACAAAAATATTTGTTTGTCTTATTGTTACTGTAGCTACCATTAGAGCAAATAACAATGTGTATTTGATTTGAACGCAAGTTTCTCACTTTAGAAAAGTGAGTCAGTGTGATTTAGAACAAAACATGCATCATTCTATTGTTTCACACAAAGGCTTGAAATATGCATACAACTGAAACCCTTTAAGTTCTAATTACTCTTGCCAGAACACCAGTGATTCTGGCAAAACAAAACACTTATGACCACTGAAAAAATTCTTTATTTTTTTTTTACTGAAATAAACCATTGTGTTGGCTTGCCCACTGAAAAATCAACTCCCACTTGAAATGTCACTCATCATATTCCTCGTGCAATATCTTTGGAGTAATTAATTAGTCATACTTTACAGCCATACACTTTCATTGTGTTCGATACACGTGTGATACTATTGTATAATCTATCCGAGATACTGCTTTCTGTATGTATCTTTATAGTATCTATCGACAGATTTGGCTGTTTTTGTTTTAGTTTGTATGCTTTTTTTGCCGTTGTTTTTGTGTTGGCGAAGAGAAGGAAGGTTGTCAGTTTGACTGTGATTCCTGTTATATAAATATAAAGAATACATACTGTGTATGTCATGGCTCATATCAGTAGATTTATCACTTTCTTACGATTTGGAAGCATTCATATTGATTTTGTATGTTTTTAATGATTCATCATTTTTTTTACTGACTGCTTATTTTACACAAAAAAATTGTTTAAAAAGATATATTTTTTCAATATTTTACAGATGACTTTTGTGTGTACACTTGTATTATATTAGTTTATGTTTAGAAGGGTGATTCTATTTATTTGATGATAAAGATAGAAATGAAGATGAAACGTTATACAGTATTGAATGTGTGCCTTTACAACGATAGTGATGTTCTTCATTTGTACAGTGATATTTGATGTTTGAATCATTTAAATGAAAGTTTTGTAGTTTCCACAGGCAAGTCCCTGATTGCACATATCCATTAATATTTTTTTCTTTCAAATTCACCACTAGTGATTGGTGTGAGATATAAATGTAAGAATTTTGTTGCATTGTTTCTCAGTGGAAAGCATTCCACAAAAAGAAAATAGGAGCATGTATTATTGTGCTTTGATACTAGATATAAAATGTGTATGTGGGTTTAGATTTAGAGTTTTTATTGCCTCTTTGGCAATATTCACATGGTTTATACAAATAGTTTACATAGCAAAGTATTTTTTCAGATCAAATTATTTAATATATTTAAGTCTTTAAAAATAGTTATATTTTTGCTTTGTTGATATGTGTAGTTAGGAAAGTAGAATACATTCATATCACTTACTTTATATAGATGAGTAGAAGATGATTATAGCTAATGAATTTGTTCTTGTTATATAAATGGATTGATAAATATATCTGGTTGTTTATGATTTGGTTGTGGAGAACTTTTGCATTTTCCTGAAATAATTTCCTTTTATATGTATATGTTTCTTGCATACTTCTACAGTATATTTTTTTTTTGCAATTTTGACACACAAATGTGATTTTTTTCACAATAAAGTCCTTGTTTCACATTATCAGAAATACTGCGTTACCATCCATTTCTTTTATTTCTCGCCAGGGCCCTATTTCGTTAAACAACTTTTCTAGATGTCATACATGTAAAATTATTGTATCTGCCATGGCAACAGCTCAAATGCTTGATGCTTTATCATTGGCTGTTACCATAGGCGTCAATACTTAGGTAATACCCATTCATGAGGGGGATGGATGAATGGATCATCCCCCTGATGAATGGGTATCAATGAACATATATATTGAATACAACAATACAGGCTTACCACAAAAACGGGCTGTAGCAAGGTATGTGTTCATAGCCCGGGGGGGGGGGGAATGTCCTCATAGAAAGGGGGTATCATGCGTGACCAAGGAATTGCCAAA
Organism: Dendraster excentricus; assembly: GCA_031471515.1. NCBI lineage: Eukaryota > Metazoa > Echinodermata > Echinoidea > Clypeasteroida > Dendrasteridae > Dendraster > Dendraster excentricus. Next base: position 1,084 of record JAUELG010390184.1, on the reverse strand, counting down.
GGCACCCTAAACAAGTGTTTGCGTAATGCAAAAATACACCCTAAGAATCATTATTGTCTACCCTAAGTAAGTAATCATGTTTTTGTAAACCCCTAAGTAATAAGTTGTAACTATTTTGATAACCCTAAGCAAGTAATGCTATAAATCCAGGGGTTGTTTTTGCGAACGTGTGCAATTTTGGGATCGGATTTTGGTTGATATTTTAGCTCAAATCGGTGACTACAACTTGTTCTAGTGTTGAATGAACCCTAAGTATAAGCTGAATTTTTAAGACCCTACACTCTTCAAAATATCGGGTAAAGCCTAGACACATAAATGCCTTCATGGTTGGGTAAACCAAAACTAGGCATTTCTTTGCCCAACTGTATAACATTTTGCGCAATTTTGCGGTTATTCTTACCCAAAATGATTGGGTAAGAATTACAAATAATTGGGCAAAATATTAAAATATTATGCAGTTGGACAAAGAAATGCCCAGTTGTGGTTTACCCAACCATGAGGCCACTTATGAGTCGCAAGCTTTTTTTCCGTTACACTTCAGTTTAAAAAAGATACCCCTTTTCCTGATTTGGGTGATTTCTTCGTCACGCGTGATACCGCCTATGGGGACAGTCCACCCCCCCCCCCCCCACCACTACCACCCCGGGGGTTCATATGTAAGACTTGCACATGATGTCATCACGATTACTAGGCCATGTGTATTCGCCATTCTACTTCGATGCCAATCACCTACAATGGGTGAAATGTACATTAGGGCGGGGTCTAATCATGACGTCATGCATCTACCTGTCCACTAGCGAAGTTACACATCGAGAAGACACTGTTAATACTGATATTATGGAAAAGAATGATGGTGATAGAATTAGAAAAATCAAAAGGCGTGTTTTGTTTCAGAACGAAGTATCTCTATTTGGGTAAATTATATTTTTATCACTGATCAAGCTGCTGTGTTTGTTTATGTGTGTCCGTGCGTGCATGGGGTGTATGTATTAATTTGTGTGTGCATATGTGCGTGTGCGTGTGTGTGTGTGTGTGTGTGTGTGTGTGTGTGTGTGTGTGTGTGTGTGTGTGTGTGTGTGTGTGT
>JAUELG010389962.1:0-13944 GCA_031471515.1 Dendraster excentricus | reverse complement strand
ACATGGATCACTTTAAAATTGCGTGATAGCGGAGGCATAATTTTCGATTGCGCGCAATCGAAGATCCATCTAGTTTAGATTATTTATGAATGAGTCAATTGAGGGAGAGTTCTTGACCCAGCTAGTTAGGCAGAGCATTCCATAGATATATGGTCCAATAAAAGAAAATAAAAAGAGAAGTATAAAAACACTTAAATACCTTCCCTGGTCATTTTGAACCCATTGAAGACCTTTTTTTTTTTCCACAAAATGGATGATTTTTTTTACTATTTTTGTGCTAGGTTTGGCTATTTTTTTTTTAAGCAGGGTTTTAACTATGTAAATGTTTGTCAACGTACCAGAAATATGTTGAAAATCAGAATGATTGATTTCATTTCAAATCACTCATCTTCCTTCCCTCACACAGGCACTCTGATTAGGCGCCACCGTATCCCTCTCCCACCACCAAACGACGACCAGTTCTACACGGTGGAGTCCTTCAACATAGACCAGGAGATCACACTGTACGGCAGGACGTTCAAGATAACCGGCTGCGACCAGTTCACGTACAACTTCCTGAGAAAGCTTGGAGTTCGCATCAAGAATCCGGCTGATACGCCCGAGGACCCCTACTCAGACTACAGGAAAGGGGTAAGATTATATTTCAGTTCATAGTAAAAAACCCTGTTTTGTATCTTAATAATAATAATAATAATACATTGCATTTATTAGGCGCTTAATACGGATGTTTCTAAGCGCATTATCATTGCCCTTGGTCATCAGGTACAGGTCAAACCCGCACAATTATCTTGCGCACCATCTCGACTCCCTGGGGAGCATACTAGCCCAGCTACCACTGGGTGCTGAAGGCTAATTAACACCCGACCAAGTACAGTGAACCAGCATTATATTAATTAAGAGTCAATATTAAGTTAAGGGGTATATATAGGCTTGCAAATTATATGGAAAATGCAGTATGTGTGCTGAAAATGCACTATTATGAGAGGATATATAGCCAATACACATCAGTCAACATTCATCTGGTGCCCCTAGCTGGGCTCTTTTGGAAATGCACTACAAGCATAATACACTGCTTTTTGGCAGATCCCTGAGCAATATTCAAAGCGAGGCATTTTGTTTTTTATATCTACCAAGTACCATAATGTTCTGCATGATTGTGATAACAAGTTCTTTTACATGTCTTAATTATTTGAATGAGTGAAAAGAATGTAAATTTTAAAGAAAAATAAATTAAAAATTGGCTTATATAGAAGAACACTGTATTAAATCATTTACATAAATATGCATCATATATATTTTCTTTCTTCTCCGCAACCCCCCCCCCCCCCTCCACCAGATGGATGAATCCCAGCAGCCGTTGCGCCCCTACGAGAAGGTCGACACCCTCAAGCAGTTCCTTGACCACGATCGCCATGTGCTGCGCTTCCTCTGCTTTTGGGACGACCGTGACAACATGTTCGGCGACCTGCGCGAGTTCTACCTCCACTACTTCCTCGCCGACGACACGATCGAGATCAAGGAGATTATCCCGCCCAACTCGGGGCGCGACAAGACCCCCATGTTCCTGCGGAGGGGGCGCCTGTCCAAGATCTCGCCTGAGGGGCTGCGCCAGCCGGGAGAGGTCACGGGTCGCACGGTGCTCAACGTGTTTGGGCCGACGGGCCACGGGGGCCGCTACATCCTCGATAGCTTGAAGGTACGTGACACGGGTCTATATAGAGAAGTTTTAATCACAAAAAAGTTTTAAATTTGAGTGAAGCGGTACATGCCGGTAAAGTGTATTTCACTCCAAAATAACGATGGATAATTGTATACATTGTTATCTTTGCTTGATACATATTAATGACACAAAATCACGCATTTACATTTGAGGATGCCAACTTCAGTGCGAAATCCACTACATTTACAGTATCTTGTGTGAAGCAGACGCCAAGATTTATTTTCAAAATGATCTAAGGTAGATATCATGTTTGTATGCACAATTGTTCGCTCTGATACTGTTTCATTTACAGTATTAATATAAGATGCTGGTTTATTGTTAAATATATTTCATAAATTTAAGGTTGGAACTATTATCTCATTATATAAATGATTTCCTTTGTGTATCTATGGCTGTCAGACCGGAGCGGTAAACTCAGAGTTTTACATGGACAGTGACCTCACGATTGGAGCAACCATCAACGCCACTGGTCGCAAGCTGATCCTCGCCGACTGCGATGACTTCACCAAGGAATACTACAAGAGGAAATATGGCGTTGGTAAGAACCAATATAATTCATAGAAGTGTAGTTTTCTATTACATATTTCAAAAATATATTCTAATTCTAAAGCACATTTCAGGAGAAAGGAATGACGGAATAGACAAAATGTAATGAGTTGTTACTTATATTTCACATCATTCATACTTATTAGCGGAAACAAGTGTGTAGTACCGCAAACAAGTGCAAAAAAGTGTGAATCAGTTTACTGTGCACAAACATTTCCCATTCGCATACCATGCACTTAGTTACAGTAATTAGTCACTGCTGTGCTCAGTTACTAATTACTACGAACAACCTATATAGTTTGTGCTTGTTGGCAGTACTTCACATTTGTTCACGCTCATTAGCAGGACCGTTTATATTTTATAGGGTATTTGACAGGGGGGAGGGGAATTTTTGCATCACAGTTGTTCAAACAAGATTAAATTAAACGTCTTTCCTTTTTGTTGTGTTTGTCTAGATAACTTCCAGACAGTGCCATACAGGAATGAGGCCGGCGGTGCGAGCAAGAGGGAGTGGCCCCCATACACCGGGTTCGGCTCTGAAGAGGACTCCCTCTGCTCCTGCATGGGGCTCCTCCCCAAACCCCCACGCAGGGACTTCATCAAATTCATGGAGAAAGACAGGTGTGTATAATTTATAGTAATAATAATTTGGGGGTCGGGGGGGGGGTGGGGGGGTGGGATCGAGTCGGTACATACGTGCCCCAAATAAATTAAGAAAAAAAAAAGGAAACACGTATAGGTGTATCTCCCTCCCCCATTCCCCCTCCCATCCCCGCCCCCCTCCACCTAATAAGTTTTTGCGCCTTAAAAGTTCTGCTATCTTGGGTTGACCCTATCCATGCTACTTTTTATTTTGTTTAGTCTATTTTTTTAATGAAAAGGAAAGAAGAATCTGCTGTTAAATTATTATTATTATTATTATTATTATTATAAGCGTTAAGCTGCACTATTCATAGTAAACTATATCACAGCGTTTACAATATCATACAGTATATCAAAGCATTTAAACAAACAATATTTACAAAACAAAGTAATAGCTAATCTAGAAGGAATAAGTTGAAGGAAATAAGACTTGTTTATAATTAATCAACTCCTTTCTTATTTGTTCTGAATAGACATGGTCTGGACAGCAATGTGATCCGTTTCGTGTCCCGTCTGGACACCACCAAGCCCATCGACGTCGACCGCCGATTCATCATCTCATACTTCTTGTCAGATGACACCATCGCTGTCTTTGAACCTCCTGAAAGGAATTCTGGTAAGAAACTTTTGTCTTACTGCTCATTTTATACTTATGTGATTTTATTTGGTAGTATTTTTCTAAAGCGATCGCTTAAAGTGCCAACTAAGTATCTACTAATCCCCACCTAAGATGATTACTTTAGTCAAGACTAATATTTTGTGTTCTGGTAGGCCGGTTTGTGACTTCAAGCCAGCCTAAAGTGATAAATTTCCATGTTTAACTAATATGAGGTGTGGACGAAAAGTATGGATTAGTTAGTCCAAGCTAGTTATCAACTAAGTTCAGTCTGAGTTGATAAATTTAGTACAATATCGCCCTTTGCCTTTGGGGAACATCTTGGATGACTTAGTCACAATAAGGAAGAAAAGTATGTATCAAGCATTGATAACACGGTCCTACTTTTCGCTTGTCTGACTTAATCGCAATAACGCACAATAGTAACCAACAGGCATTGCAATAACACTCTATTTTGTTGTTCTTTTCTAGGTATTATTGGCGGGAAGTTCTTGGAGCGCGGACGCGTCAAGAAGCCAAACCAGGAGCGTTTTGGCACAGAGCTGTCCGAGTACTTCACCGCGAAGGACCTGTACGTCGGCAGCCGCTTGAACTTCCACAGTCACTTCTTCATCCTCATCGACGCCGACGACTATGCCTTCAGATACATGGAGAAGAATGCGCAAGATGTAAGCAAAATAACGTCAACTTAACGACAATAATTTGTGAAAAAGTAATTTTGATAATGATAGTAAAATAAGTTTTGTATATATAACTTTGAAAGTTTTTGAAATATTACGGCAACTTACCTTGTAATTTTTTATCCTCATTGACAACTATGATTACGCCTTCAGATACATGGAGAAGAACACACAAGATGTAAACAAAATAAAGTGTACTTAGAAAAAAAAATAGTTTTTAGAAATGAATATTGGTAATGCTACTAACACATTATTTAATCAACAATTATGCATTCAGATACATGGAGAAGCTAGAATGCTCAAGAGGTATAAATAAATCCAAACTTTGGCTACATCAATTTGATATGATTAAGATTCAGATATGATAATTTAATGAATAAATCAATTAGTAGGCAGTTTCCAGGCAAAATTTGTATCATCCTGTATTAGTAAAAACATATTCTTTCATATGATTGGTAATAAGAGTTTCCATTTCATTTTTTGAGAGGAAGGCATTTCCAAAACTGGTCCTTATGTCTAAAGCAATAGTGATGAAAGCAAAATTCTTATCAAAAGAAGGCCTTATTTAATTAGACTTCTTGTTTCCTTTTCTCTGACCAGTTCCCGATGGCCAACATTGGTGTGATCACGCAGAAGGTTGGACAGATTGCCGCCCAACACAAGGAGAAGATCAAGGAATTCCTGCAGAGGAACGACGCCAACAACACCGGCCATCTGGAGTATGACCAGTTCAGGTTAGAAACAAATTTGTTTACTTCTTCTTCAGCATTAGGCCGGGACGAGATTAAAATTTTGCTGTTTAAAAGCATGAAGCAAGATTAAAATTTCAGATACCTAGTGGGCCATCTGGAGTATGTCCAGTTTGGGTTAGTAACACATAAAAACAAAATCTACTTGTTCAACTGGGAGGCAGTTAATTGTCCGAGCATGAGATTGTCTTGCTGTCGCACTACTGCATGGACAACCGCGATGTCAGTTAAACTTGCTGGAAACGCTAGTGTCAAATGTAAAGAATTGCTTTGCCTACTATGTTTTTAGCATCTTTCTGATCTTGGTTAACAAATTTTCTCTATAGAAATCTGCTTGTTCAACTGGGAGGCAGCCAATTGTCTTGAACATGAGATCATCACGCTGTCCCGCTACTACAGTGACACATGCGATGTCACACTCTCACTGGAAACTTATGTGAATTGTGAAGAATCACTTGGCCTACCATGTTTTTATCATCTTTCTAATCTTTGGTTAATAAATCCCTTTTGCAGGAATCTTCTCGTTCAACTGGGAGGCAGCCAGTTGTCTGAGCATGAGATCATCACGCTGTCGCGTTACTACAGCGACACCCGCGACGTCAAACTCTCGCTGGAGACGCTGGTGTCCATCGTCCAGGAACAACTGAAGAAGGCCGCCTTTGAAAACTTCGCCAAGCTCCAGGAGGGCTTCATGCACTACGACACAGACAAGTCAGGATTCCTGGATGCCGCCCTGGTCCGCAGCACCTGCAACGCATTCCATCTACCCCTGCCGGACGACGTCCTCAGGACCCTCATTTCAAGGTATTATTCCTTTTTTTTAACAAGGAATGAAACTCCTCATGTTTTCCCCCTTCTTAATATATTAACCTAACTGTTCCTTGCTAATAGATTTAAATCCCAGTATACAGTTTTAAAGCAGGACACAATGAAAGTTTAAATCGATAATAGGTAACACTGACACTTATAGAAAAATAAAAGTCAAATTTTCAAAAGCTTTTGTCAAGAAAATTGTTCTTTTCTCCTGTCTGATAAATGTCTTTTGTCCAGTTTGAATTTTCAAAGAATTATAATGTATTAGTCACACACCTGAAGTTCATGCAATGACTGTAATTTCAACCCGCAAATAAACACATCATGTTTACAATTGTAATTCACCTTTGTCCTTTTCAACCTCTAGGCTCGAGACAAACGGGGATGGACAGGTCAACTACAACGCCTTGGTCGCGCACCTCAACTGGCGCGACAACGCGGTCACGCCCTCGCAGTACGTGGCGCCGCCCGCCAAGTTTGACGAGTCGTGGACGGGGCAGGAGAGCAAAGATAGCGTCAAGCGAGTCAACTACATGGCCCTCCTCCAGGCTCTTTTCCCTGATATGTAATAAGCATGTTAGGAAAACAAATGAATATATATATATTGATATATTTATTCATGTTTTGGAACAACTTTGTTTGATATGGACTTTTATTAGGGTCAACTATATGGCATTGCTTCAGGCTCTTTTCCCTGATATGTAGTAAGCGGGGATGAAAACAAATGAATGTATAAATTGATATATTTATTTATGCTTAGGAACAACTTTCTTTGATACGGACTTTATGACTTCAGGCTTTTTTCCCTGATATGTAATGAATTTATTCACATTTATTGTTGGGATCAACTTCAATATGGAACTTTGAAGGATTAACGAGTTTGTTTCGATTGAAGCACTTGATCCTTTCTGAGACATCTGGCTAAACAAAATATGTTAAGGACCAGCTTTATGGACTTTAGGGTTAGCTCTCAGAGGTACATGTAAATGCAGCAAGTGAAAAACGGCAACATTCACATATGTGTGTTTTGGGAACATCTTCAATATTGAACTTGAAGGATTATAGAGTAGTGTTTTTTTATGGTAACACTCTTTTGGGAGACATAAAACATCCGACAAAGCAATCCTAGATTGGCAATCTCAACAGTTTTGGGGTGTCTAATGATTTCATTCAGAGACTTATTTGCTTAAAAAGTATAGAGAATATTGAATAATATTCATGGATTAATTCATTTAATGGAATAACCAGATGGAAGAATTACTATCTTTGAATGTTTATGAATATTTTGGGTTTTGATTTGTTTGATGTAGATTTTTGTGAAAAGAAAAAATACTTATCCAATTAGGCAGAATGAGAAATGGGTGTTTTTTTTCAATACCTTCGGAACTTCACAGATTGTATGAATTATATCAAACAGATTCATTCAAATAAATCTGGCAACTGGAGAACACAATTGCAAGAATATAACTACATGTACTTAATTATTCTGTATTCTTTGATCCTGTTCGCTTATCATGAGTGATAAACCTTGTTCTCTTCATTTTCAAGAAAAAAACCCCAGAAGTTTATCATTATTATATAGAACAAGTGTAGACAGTGAAATATTTATGACTTGCAAAGTGTATTCAATGTTCTTTATCCGAGCCACAACATTTTCATCAGCATTGACCTTGTCTCAGCTTGAAACCTTTAAATGTATATGTACATGTTTTCGATTATTTACAAGCAAGAAATGTAAGTCAAGTTTTAATAGCAAGTTTAGCAAATGAAATGATAATGAAGTGTAAAGTGTATTCACGTTTCTTCTCCGAGCCATTTGTTTCCGTCCGAATAATCGCCTTAATCGTCAGTTTGTGTCTCAGGTTTATTACAAGACATACATGTATGCATGCAAGTACTGAATATAAAATGGCCAGGATGGATCTACAAATATATTTCAAAACATTTGCCTACTTTCTATCAGTAATCCAGCCATATTCTAGTGGGAGCGACATTTCACCGTCCATTTTTAGATTAAATCTGTCATTTCACAGACTGTTTTTTGTTTTTATTAACTAAAATATGTATGCATGCACCAAATTGTTCAAATGGCCAGATTCGAATGCAAATATATTTCTTCAAAATTCTTCACAAAATACCTAGCTGTGCCTTGTTATAGTTATCCAAGTAAAGTGACTTTTGAACATCCATTTTAAGATGAAGTTTCTCTTTATGTTCATTAAAGCAATGTGCAGATATGTTAGAAGCAGAATTATTCATTTACAATTATTTTACAATGCATGTGCCTTTGTGTTTAGTTCACATAATACCAAGAGAAGTGAGATTTAACCGTCCAATTTGAATTAAATCTCTTTTCACAAGATTTATGTTAGTTTAGTAAAGCCATATATGCAAACACCCAAGTATTCAAAATGACCAGAATGGATGCAGAAATATTGTCACAATTCTTTCATAGTAATTCTGCCATACCAAGTGAAGAGTGATGATCATAACCGTCCATTTGTAATGAAATCTCTTTTTCATAGCTACACTACAAAGTTAAGTTTCACAATGTAGTGTAGCTTGAGAGTTGAAATAAAATCTAACTGATGTGTTCAAATTATTACTTCTTCTATTAAAGATAGATTTGTAGACATTGTAAATATCTATTATATTGAAAAAACAATTGTTTGTATTCTGTAACATACAGATATTTCAATCTGTGATATTGAAATATGTATGATCATGCATGAGTGTCTATGTGTATAGTATGAAAGGTGTTCAAGTTATGAATTAATCATATTCCTATTAATATTTAGTACAGACTTCATGAAAGAAAATATATCAATTCGTGTATTGAAAATTTTCCTTCTATCTGTTTTATACATATTTCATAGGAACCAAGGAAACATGTTTTCTTTAGAGGCTAAATTTTGATTGGATCATATAGCTTTGGACCAATAACACTAAATAATACTTTCTGTTGATTGGCCATTTTAATTGGATTATTTATTTACTGAAGAAAACTGCAATACTGAAGAAAAACAAGTAGTTCAGACATATATTGTGCACGTTTTAAAAATATCATTAAAGGTCTGTATGTGTGACAGTTTTGTATATTAAATTAATAGAATATCAATGTTTCTCTTGATATTTATCAAATTTTACAGATAGTGAATATATGTTTCTTGTACAATATTTCAGTGTGTGTACATACCAAAATGCAGATAATAAAGTGCTGTCTATATGCAATGACAATTTTGAATCAAAGCCTCATATTTGTTCAAATATCAGATTTAATTCTAACATATAGGGATACTGACCCAAAATATCATGATTGAACGAGGACAAAGAAAATAGGATTCCCAATTTGAATTCCAGTAGGATCCCATTGGAATCCCATTTTCTTTGCCCTCTTTTAATGACAAATATTTAATGTGTGATGTAGCTAAGTTCCACTAAGGGTAGCAGGGGTGTTTTTCAAATATTAAACAATGAACATTATACTTGGACACAACAATTACAGAAAGCTGTAAGTTTCTTAGTGAAATAATCAACAGAGTTTTTTTTTTTTGAAGGCATACAGTTTGATCAAATCCAGGACATGAAATGACCAACATATTATTTGGGGGAAATCTCAAACAATTATGTATTCTTTTTTTCTCTTTTTATTAGTTTTATTCCAAGTCTACCAATCACGATTCAGTCATACATGATAGAATATACAATAACAAACAATGAAACACTATTACAACAATAAGTCTTAATTCTATGTCCAATATTAAGAAATGTCTAGTTTATTTCAATATCAAACATTGTAGATTGTTCAGTCAGTGTACGCAAGTGTATCACTGTGGAAAAAGTCCATACTATGGCTTAATACTAACCCTTATTTGTTTGCACAATATTAATCTAATACATACAAAGGGAAAGATGCCAAAAAATACTAGAAATTAAATGAAAGAATGTGTATAAAGGTAAACAAGTAAAATGAGACACTATACACTGGTGGCCTCTATCTAGACAGATTCTACAACATACATTTTTCCTGCAGGGGATCACTTTTGGTGGTAACCCAGGGTGAAAATCCCATATAATTACCAATTGAAAATTACCAATTAAAAATTTGAAGTATATGGAAAATGAAACGATTACCAATTAAAATCAATGGGTACAAATTGAAACCGACGCCAATGGGTACCGACTGAATTCAGTTTTAATGGGTACCAACTGAATTCAAAAGGTACCCATTAAATTCAATGGGTACCAACTGAATTCAATTGGTACCAATTAGAATTTTAACTGGAATTTCGCCCTGGGAACTACAGGCAGAATGGCTGCTATAGATTCGGGGCAGCTAAGACTGGTTTCACTGCATTATTGAAATCTGACTGACCGTTTAATATCAACTCCATTGGAACAACAATATATAGATGGGAGTTGATTATAAAGTGGAAGAAAAAAAGAAAATGTGAACAAGTTATATCAGCCATACATGGTTTAAACTTTAGACACACATAGAGTGATACAGAAATTAATATAACACCTTCATTTTCAAACTAAAGGAAACAAAAATTAAATCAAATTGAATAATGCCAAGATACAAGCATAAATCATAGATAGTCATTATCATCGTAATACTTAATTGTTTTTTTTTTATTACATGTAGCACCTTATAATTTGATATATTCAAGAGCAAAATTGCACATAATTGTAAATCAAGACATTTTATCAATAGTACTGATCAAATTTGCGAGTACATAATTACAATATATTTTGCTTCATTCCATGATAATAATTTTATTTGGCAATTGAATCATCTACACATTCATAACTATAATTAATATAAGCGCTTAGAGAACATTTAGTTATTAAGCGCTATTAAGTCCAACTCGAAGGTCAAAACATACTTAGATGTACATTAAGTACTGTCAACTCTGCCTTAGTGGAAGTCGCATAAGTCAAAGGTTTCTTCCAAGTCCCCTTGTCTTTATATTCTATCGTTTTAACCCCTCATAAGTACAATTTTTTCGAAGTCAAAGCTATTTCTTCAGTCCCAAGCGATTCTACTTAGGCAGAGTTGACTGTATTACGTGACTGTATATCCTTGTAAAAATGTAATGAAAATAAATATAAAACTAGTATATACAAGAACACAGACATGAATAGAAAAAATAACTAACCCCTGTTTCACACTTGCCTGATCAGAAATACTAGCACACTCACAAGCACTAGTATAGAGAGGTGGGGAGATGCTGGGCCAAACCCGACCCCCACCCCCATTCCCTCCTCCAAGGTCGTTTCCCCCTTTTTGTTGCTTGTTAGCCAATAGTTTTGAGTTAGGGGTTATAAATTGCTTACATGCAAAAGTTTCTGGGAGTTTTACCCCCTAGACCCCCATCAGTGCCTTTCGGATGTCAAACAGATAAGAAGTGAAAGGAGATACGCTCTATTGGGACTAGGCCATTAAGCAGCCAAACATAATCAATCAATATTCAACAAAGTATGTGCTATATATTACTAGCGTGAATTTCATCAGCCAACATATCAAATGAGTTTTAGGAGATTTGTTTTGAGCTCTTTGGCCGCGTAATATCGTCCACCCTCGGCAACGGGGTCGCGGCACTCAGCGATGAGCTCCTTTAACTTGCCTCTCAAGTGGGGTGAAAGGTCAGGGGGCAAGTCATGCAGTAATCCACCATCTCCGTAACTCGATTCTTTACCTGGGCAGAAAAAAAATTAGTATAAACATTCAGTTCTTTTATTCATTTATTTATTTGTTCTCCACTCACAGGAATGGATTGCCATAGTCAGCTACAAGCTGTTCTTCAAAGGGGTCCAATGAGTTCACATATCTGACTAGGTTGTATGTAAACAACATGCTATTGAGTCAAGTTCTTTGATGTGGGTCAAAGGAAAAAGGTCAGAGGTCAGGTCAGGCAAAAATCAGCCATCTCCATAACTCGATTCTTAATCTAGGTAGAAAGAAAAAGATGGTTTCTTGAAGTGCTTTAAAGGGTTGTGTATTGATTACCGCAATTATGGAACCATTATGGCCTTATGGTTCTCTAGGCACCAAATTACTGGGGATGCGCCAAAATGTGTACGTTTGGAGACAATCGATTTATGGATAATTAGTTCATTCTAGCCAAAAGGCAGTTAGTATGTGTCTCACATGATGTAGTATAATGGTGAGGCCCACCAAATTTCCTTAACTTCTTGGTGGAATGGCTACTGAAATGTTACCTTTTATTCATTATAAATACTATGTTTGGGTGGTGGTTAGCTTTAAAGTGAGGTACAATACATAATTATACTCACCAAAGAGTCCCTGGCATATTGCATAGTAGTTGTGGTCGCTGTGATAGTGGTTGCATAGGTCTGTGTGTGAGAACATGAGGCATTCTCTCCTACTCCCGCAGCCTGTGTGCTCTGACTGGTGCTTGATATCCCATCCCGGCTTTGCCTCTAAAACACAAAAGGTAAAGAGTCAAAGAAAGAATTAGTTTTTAGCTTTAGGGGGCTACTCTTTCAATCTGATGGATATCACAAAATATTCCTCAAAATATTTTTAAAAACACCACGCAAGGGTCAACACAGTCTTATACGTTTTGGCAACAGTGTTTGATATTTTGAAATAGATGTACAACACTTTGCAAAGGGTTGTGTAATTCATAAACAAAACAATCAATCACCAACATACATGTAAGCGACTCGAGGTTCGCCAATTGTCTGCAAGTGCGCCAATACTATACACAGGTACGTTTGGAGACAATAATAGCCACAAAGGCATGTACTCATATAGAATAGCTGCAGTCATCCTATGCAGACCCATACATGCTTACAATTGTAATATGGTGATGAGTTATCAAATTTATTGATTTTTCATCTGGGGGCAATTTTTCTGAACTTGTAGGTGGAATGGACTATCAAAACAATTACCCTTCATTTAAAAGAAAATTATTTGGGGGTGATTGTTCCCATTGACAAAAGCAGTACAAATAAAAAACATAAAGGTAAACATTACTTTTAAAAAGATGTGCATATCTCATGCCATTCAAATCAGTTGGACCATGTATTTCTACTGTTCTGTACACCTCACCTTCTTTAATCTTCTGTTTATCCACAACGATTATGTTTTCAGCATCAATAACTAAGACCTCCCCAGTTGCAGTCACTGCAAAGTTATCTTCGTAGACGTCCGTCAGGTACAGGGCGAATCCATCATCATTGTCAGACAACCGCTCCGCAATTTTCAAAAGCTGCGAGGAATGAAAATGAGTTATTAAAACAGATCTTTAAAAAATACAGAAGAATATGAGTGACAGGATGCCATTTAACAAATGGGGACAAAAACAGAGGCAGATAAACAGACAACCAAGAAGCATAATAATAATAATGATAATAGACATTTATATAGCGCAAATTGCAAAGAGCCTCTAAGCACTTAAAGAATTCGCTTAATAATTATTACCCATGGTCATCAGGTACATTTCAAACCCACATAATGATATTGCATACTTTCTCAACTACCCAGGGAGCAAACTAGCCGAGCTGCCACTGATGATAGCGCTAAGGCTAATTAACATCCGACTATGGTACCCATTTCTACACCTGGGTAGAGAGCAGTAATTGTGGATTGATTGTCTTGCTGAAGGACAAATATAGTGGGCATGCACAGGGTTCAAACTCGGGATCTCACGATCAAATTAAAGCGTGCGATCTACCAATCTTGCCATACCACGTCCACGTCCAAGTAGTTACATCAAATAATTACCTGCATAGTTAAGGCAGCTAGTTTGATAAACTGAAATTGTAGAAATACCCGAGGGTGTGCCCCCTGTAACAAACCGTCCTAAAGCTCAAAGCCTACCCAACTATTAAAGCAGACACTGCTGTATTTAATGATGCAAGTTAAAATGACAAAGCTAGAAATGTTAATACCTGTATAGCCAAGGCAGCTCGGGTGCTGAACTGGAAGTTGTAGAAATAGCTGAGGGTGTGACCGCTGTACTCCTCTACAACAAACCGTCCACAGGCTCCCAGGTAGGTAGGGAAGGGCCAGCCATCCCTGTATGGGAATGCCTGAATATCACAGAAGATGGTAGGCAAAATTGCATCATTATTATTATAATCATGATCAACTTTCTAAACAATTATAGTCCAGTAGAAATTGATGCAAGGCCTGCATAAGTTCTA
>JAUELG010389852.1:1011-13949 GCA_031471515.1 Dendraster excentricus | reverse complement strand
CCCTAAGACACGCTGCTACCCTCTGTGTTTTATCAAAAGACGCCCTCTTGTGCTCTTACTGAGATGCATATTGCCCTTTCATATTAGTCCATTTTGGGCGGTATCAGGAAAAGTGAAAGGTCGATGAAAGTCGATGGAAAGAGAAGGAAAGAGTGAATTCTTCTAGTTGTACTGAAGAGTGGATCGAGACTTAAATAATACTATCGGTTTGATTCTGATGATAGGCTGTTTACAATGTGAAATTGTTCTTCCAGAAGTATGATACAAGGAATGGAGAATTGGTCAAATATCAATAAGGTTATCAAAATGCCAATAGTAACTTACTTTTAACCCCACTTCGAGGCTTGCCTTAATAGTGAAAACAATTATCTGGAGAATTAAGCTCAATATGAAAGGCTTGTGTGGGCAAGCCTCAATAAATCAATAGCAACTATAATCCAAAGCGAGTTCTATCAGTGTGATACCTATGAAAATAAGCCAATATGAAAGCGGCACGTCTAAACTTCTCAATGTCCTTCACCCCTTGCGTTTCCCAGAAGAATGACTCTCAACGTCATCCTGCAACAACGACATGATTATTATTCGCTAAGCGAGAATCACTTCCATCAACTTGTTTAGTGAAGTGACAAGTGCCAAAAGATTTTGATGATAAATGCTTCTCCAGATAAATACTTGACCGCGCGGGCAGACAGACACGTGACCGCGCGGGCAGACAGTACAAGAGCTTCAGTGGGATATATACCAATGCTTGAAAAAAATGTTTGTAAGCAAGAGATCACTGGTTTGGGCAACTAAATATTGTCCATGATTAATTCCACTGGCCTGAATGAGCAACCAAATTTGTTTTGGCCACCGAATTCAAGTTTTAGGCATCAAGAATTTCAACATTTTTACTTGCCTGACGGGGTCACAGGGCAATTTTTTTTTTATTTCTAACATTGGATAATATCATAATGATGATATATTGCTTTTCTACAGTGTTGCCTCAAAACAGGATTGTTAATTGATTACATAGCTTTATTATTACACATGGTCATTAGGTGCAGTTCAAATTCACATAATTAACGTGTGCACCATTTCAACTCCCTGGAGTGCATACTAGCCTGAGCTGACCAAGGCACAACAGGCTACTTGTGAACAAAATCAACATGATGGGCAGTCTCTTTAAGGTTGTCAGACCTTAGAACTTTTACACAAATGTTTATGAATTGTAATCACATTGATTTAATGTATATTATGTTGTTATTATCTCTATAGCTTGCAAATGCTCTTAAATCTATTTCACCTCCATCAACACTTGTACATAAGCATGGATAATTTACTCCATATTACTGTCCTACCTTACGTGAGTGTTGCATATTAATCCAAGGGAAACACTTAATCCATATCAAGGATGAGATTCCAGGGTGTTAATCTTGATCCCTTGATACCATTCCATACCCTCTATCTATCTATCTATTAGTCCCTAATAAGTTTGCCTCATTAACACCCAAGGATTAGTTGTTTTTCTTTTCCCCTAGCTCAATCGAATACACTCACACATATGGAACACTCACACTTCTATACCAATACGACTACAACTGTATTCATCTAGATGACAGTATATCGAGAGAGAGGGGGGGGGGGGGTGGGGGGTAAGATTCATTCAGGTAAATGTGCCAATACATGCAATAGGACCCTGCTTATTTAATTTGTAAACCCCTCCCCCTAACAACCCCCTCCCCCCCCCCCCAAAGAAAAAGGGGGTAGAAAGAAAGAAACATACCTAATTTGCTGATTTTGTTAATGATACTGACAGGAGACAGGGGAAAGAAAATAAAGTTGTGGGGGGGGGGGGTGGTGCATTGCATTTAAGTATCTCTAGATTATATCAAGTCACTCCATGAAGGCAGACCTTCACATGGGCTAAAAATTTAGAGGGAGGGGGAATATGGATTCTGCCATTCACTTGAGGTTTGCCATTGATTAGATCTCATTTTTACCTGCTATAAGTCCCCATTTAAACAAAACGTGAGTGTTTGGAGGAAGGGAAAAGAAAAAGGGGGGGCGTAGAAGACATCTAGATTCTATCATGTCACTCCGTGCAAGCACACCTACCCATCTCAACCTGGACAACTCAGCCAGACCCGGGCTTTGATGCGTTCCCAATCTGGTGTCATTAATTCACATTATCGGGTCAGCCAACAATCTCTGATGCCGTTAAAATGTTACAGCTCAGCCGACTTGGATGAAGCGATCGACTTGCAAAAGGCGGACACTTTGGCGATGCACATTTCTGCAGCCGACTTATCTGTGAAACAATTTGAGGTGAGCAACTCGCAAAAGGCGGACACTTTGGTGATGCGTACTGTACATTGACGACATAGCGACATAACCGCAGCTTTCACTTTCTCCTGGCAACTTAACTTTAGTCCCACTAAATCACTCTTGTGCTGGATTGATTGGCAGTTACTTCTTACTTTATCAGTGAAACTCTACAGTGGTTCTGGTTGTTTGCACTGACTTTTTTGCTGGATTGTTGTCTCTTTTTCATTTTATTATTTGATGTGGAATAATTGACTGCGTATGGAATTCACTTCCAAGAGGCAAGTTCACAGTGGTCCCATCCAATCATTTTTCTGCTGGATCCAATTGATAACTTTTTCTTTTTCGCAAGGAGATTTTTAAAAATTTTGTGTACTGCAGCTGATCTTTTGTGAGGATGATTTACTAGATCTGTAAGTGATTTTCCTTTGTTCAACGCGGATATGAAATTGATATACATTCATAGATTTATTTTGAAAAAATATATTATTACAAAAATCATTCTTAATCTGTTGAGGGTTGCATTTTTAGTGTGAATTGTACAATGCATAAGTTAGACCTTATCTTCATGCGGCATCAATGAGTGAGCTACCACAAAATTAAGGTAAAATTTCTGTATGATTTATTTACTGTTCAAACTACATTGTTACTATAATAACATGCTATAGCAAATTTGTAAAATGCACTAAATTGATTAAGGTTAGTATTATGTATTAAAGGTAGAATTTAGTATTGGTAGAGAGGGCGCTGCACATCACAATTTTTTTTCAGGTAATGAAAAACTGAGTGTCAAATTCCAGAGAACTTGCTATTTTAATAGCAAAATAAACTTAATTCGGTCGAATTCGACCCAGAAAAGGCTGAAATATGTATTTGATCTTATAATTATTTGGGCCCCGAATAATTACATGTTTTTTTCAACAAAAAAAAAATGCTTGGACATTTTCAAAAATTTTCAAAATCGTTTTTTTAATTATTTGTTGATGATTTGCCTATAATCATTATTTCAGTCAAACATCACATGTATAATTCTGTATGAAAATGGTTGATCCTGATACCTTTTTAGAAGCGCCCTCTTGTGTTCAAAATAGCTCCTTTTGAATCATAACATGCTTTTTATTAGTCATTTTACAAGTTTGTACACTTTTCAAGCATTGTGGAGTTAGTACTATTAGTTTATTTATAGGTTACTGTCCAGGGTTGGTTAGCAAAGTGCAGCCTTACCAAAACTAAACTACCCCTTTAAGCTGTTCCATTATCGATGCACCATAATTCCGAAGAAGGAACACATTCCATATTTGCTTCCTTCTTGTGGGTAAGTAGTCATATTTTGCTGTCAAGTAAAACTAATATTGATCACTAATCTAGAAACTGTATAACACATACACAAGTTTACGGGTCAGTTCCAAACTGAACTGTATGTGAATCATGTGGATCTGCATGAATAGTCAATATGCAAAAACATAATGCCAGGGCGCATTCTTAAACATGAATTATGCCAGCCATTAGCGAACGCTAATGAGCAGAGCATATGGTCGTAAAATTTGGACGGTTATCACGCCGGGGACGCGCTATCATTAGCTCTGTGTCGTTGAACGCTGCGCAGTGGTAGGATAAAGACATATCATCAACTGTTCGATTCATCTTCGGTTTTATTGATCGTCAAAAAGCAGTATATTCTCTGTCTCGTTAGGCTCTTAAACTAATTCAAGACTTTTTCATTTTGATGTAATCTGCATTAGTCATAGACCCAATGCCTATATGATAAGATGACTAAACTGTGTTTAAATATTATGTGGATGATATGATAATTGTTAATTTATAAAAATGTTATGACCTAAAAATACATGTCATCACTGCAGGGAAGTGCCTAACGTTATTTTTGTGTGACTTGTAGACAGTATACGTGGTACATGTAGCTCCTGTGCAACTGTGCATGTTCCTCTGTCCAAAATAATGATGTGCCCCCCCCCCCCCCCGGGAAATAATCTGTACCGCCCCAAGACACTGTTCCATACCATGCAATCATGCATGGACCCTGCTGTCAATCTTTACTTATCATCCCCCGGTGAACCGGGGGCCCTACCCCACCCCACTGGCTGGTCAGCACCCTCTACCACAACCACCACCAGCACTACTACCACTGCCACCACCACCACCAGCACTACTACCACTGCCACCACCACCACCACCACCACGCCCGAAATCGCCCCCGTGAGCCTGGGCACGGAGGCCAAAAAAAAAAAAATATATATATATATATATAATTTTTTTCTTTCTTTTTAAACATCTTTCTGCATGATCGGAAAGCGCCAGAAACGCATAATCGGATAGCTCGCATCTGAGCAGTGAAAACAATGTAAAAAAAAAAGAAGAGCCCCCGTGAGCCTGAAAATAGCCCTCGTGAATAATTTCACGAGGGCGTTTTTGAAAAAAAAAATGCCCCCGTGAAAAAAAAAGTATTTTTTTGGTTGACCACTACCATCACCAACACCTCCACATAACAACATACTAACAGTACGCCCCCACCTCCTCCTCCTCCTCCTTCCCCCCCCCCCTCCGCTCTACCACCACTATGCCAGACCATACATGAGTACATGATCCCTGTATTTGCCATTGGATGTAAAGATGGCCAATGGACACTAATGATGATTCTGTAGCTTCCAACCCTAACCCTAACCGTAATGCCTCGTTTTAATGGTATCAATTCCTCCACATCCACCCCACATGATGGACTGCCCCCCCCCCTCTGTACACACAACTAGTCCAACATTCACCATGCTAGACCATGCATGAGAACATGATCGCTCTATTTGTCATTCGATGTAATGATGGCCAATGGATACTGATGATGATGTTATAACTTCTAACCCTAACCCTAGTGCCTCCGTATAATAACATAGTAACAGTATCAAGTCATTCCCAGCCACCCCCACATGATGGGCTGGTCACATTGAACACGACCCCGTACGACTATACCCACGAATGCTGTACGCATTGCTACGTATCCACTACGAAGACATTATTGTATTCTATACACTTCACTTGACATGCGTGCACATTTTTTACGGCGATCTGCGTCCGAGTGCATAATTAGCCTGGCCTTTTTAAGGGTTAAGACGGCTTGCCATAGATTCGTACCAATGCGTACAGCATTCGTGGGTCTTGTGGCGCGAATTCGGTACGCATTGAAACGAATATATGGCAAGCCATTTTAACCCTAAAAAGGCCAGGCTTATTATGCTCTCGGACGCAGAGCGGCCATTCGCCGTAATGATGTGCACGTATGTCAAGTGAGAATACAATAATGCGTTGCCATGGATTTGAAGTAATGCGTACGGCATTCATGAGTATAGTCGTACGGGGGTTCAATGTGACCAGCCCTTAACCACCACCCCCCCCCCCCTCCCTACCACCACCAGTCCAACATGTCCTCCATGCTAGTGCCAGACTGGTCATGCATGATGGGTACATGATCCCTGTATTTGTCATTCAATGTAATGACTGGCAATTGACACTGATGATGATTCATGACAGCTGGCTGTCTGTCCTAGGGTAGTCTTTCCAGGGCGTCTCCAAAACACTGTGCATCTTCACACCGGTCATCTTGGCCTATTCTCGCATCCAGTCTTTTGCATTACTTTGTGGGTGTGTTTTGGCAAGGAATCCAGGTAATTGCAATTGATGCCCAGGTGTTAGCAAGACAATTAACATGCATTGCTGCTCTCTACCCAGAAAGTAATCGATATTGGTACCTTGCTCTGGTTTAAATTTAGAAGCCTTGCTTCGTTTGTTTTGCTCTACATGAGGGTGGGGGGGGGGGGGGGGTATATGAAAATTATGTTCCCTGGGGAGTTGAGAGTCTGTGAGTGGATTCCAACTGTACCTGATGACTATGGGTCATATTCTATATCCATGACCTTCACTTTGTGACAGCAATCTAGTTTGAGGCAGAAATAATAAAATCTAACATACTTGAGGGAGGCTAGTCAGGTGTCTTTTGCAAGCACTGCAGTCACATGAACAGGTATGCTCGTAATGTAGAGCTCATAGGGCATTGTAATGCTACAAATCATGAACTGTGATTAGGTCATCACACGCATGATGCAATGCACGGGCACTGCTTATTCTATTGTGCAATGTGTGCAGATCTTTTAAATATCTGAGACAAAACTCCTTAAAGATTAAAATCTGAACTTCTTGAGGGAGACTAGTTGGGTCATTTTGCAAGTGCTGAAGTAAGATGGACAGGTTTGCTCATGTACTGTAGAGTGATATGCCATGCATACTCATGGTGCAATGCATGGACACTGCAATATGTTTTGATTTTTAAAGGGGTAGTTTATAGTTTTGGTAGAGAGGGTCCTGCACATCACAATTTTTTTGTGCGGCATTGAAAAACTGAGTGTCAAATTGGAGAGAACTTGTTATTTTAATGGCATAATTGACTATTTTTGGTCGAATTCCACCTAGTAATGGTAGAAATATCAATAAATGTATCTGATTTTATAATTATTTGGGGCCCAAATAATTAGAGGTTTTTTTCAACAAAAACATTTTTTTTTTCAAAAATTCTCCTTGCCTGATGATGCAACTAGGCAAGTCTAGCATTGCTCAATAGTGTAGGTTTTCTTTCCTCTTTCATGTACATCTCAAGCAAGGGTAATTGATATGAGTGATAACAATTGAGCGCATAACACCTGCAAAAGAAACAATATCAATTTCACAATTAACTGTGAAGTATAGTGTTGACCGATATACTTAATGAGATTGTGGAGCATTACAATATTGATTCCTGATAAATGGTAAAAAATAAAATGGTTGTAAGTGTTCAAAGATCTCAAAAAGAGGGTTAACTAAAAAGGCTATATAACTAGACTGTTAAACATTTTCTTTCAAAACATTGAGGGTTCAACTAAAAAAAAGGCTGAAGTGTTAAAGATGTATTTTTTTTCACAAAAAAATAGGGCTGTTTGGAAAAGGTTTTTGTGGTCAAGCTTTTCCCCAAATGACCATCCATCAGTGTGTAACACGGCCAAGTTCAAGAACGTATCGATTGGCGATGCGATAAGGAAAAGAGGATGAGAAACTGCGAAGTAGCGGTTTGCTAAGTGTTTCATCTTCACGCCGTTAAGTTGTGTCTCGCCGTGTGTTGCGATCCACTCCACGCAGAGCAGCTGCCCGGTGCGCCGCATCGGATGACGGCCGATCAACGTAACCCTATCCCAGAAAAACCGATATGGAATGTCTACGGGATGTATATATTATACAATACATATGCTACTACTGGTCAAGGATTTAACCCCGAGTGTACCAGATTATGTTAAGCAATTTTGTACTTGTATCTAAAGGTGTTTTATTGTTGTAATAAATCTGTAGGTCTACCCTGCAGTATTAAATAAATAAAACGAATCAATAGGTAAAAAATAATATAATTAAGCATTATGATTGTAGGTACATGTATGTATGTCCCTTTTTATTTCCATCAAATGTGCTTAAGATACACTTGGTACATATTTGTTCAGTGATTGAACCTCTGTATAGTGACCACCTACTAAGATAAACATCATAGGTAGCACAGTCTGGTGTTATATTGGAAAACTAAATCTGTATCATTGTGTTTGTAGGCATGTACATGTATCCTATTCATTTCCATCAAAGGTACATATCATTATATTACACTAAATATATTATACAATGCATTGTCATAGAACTTCTATATGTGACAACCTTGCGAAACAAGATATCTGGCCACTGTTAGTATAGACTGGTGGCCTCTATAGTCAGGTTCAAAAAGTTTTGTTCTCTCTGTTGGGGATAATTGTACAGCCTACTAGGCAGATTGGCTGAGCACTATAGACAGGTTTTTATTGTACTTTGTAGTATTAGTACACTATATTTTTCAAATGCATTCTGATTTAATCTATTTGAAATAGTTATTTTAACAGAATTTATATTAATAATTTTTGAACGAAAAGTGTTGGATCTTTCTCGGTTGATGTAACGTTGACTTCTCTTTCCATTAAATGCTGCAGTTTCTTGTGTGAGTATACTCCTAGGAGTTTCTGCACAGTACCGGAAGAAGAATCTGAGATTTATTTTGACCATACAAGCATGATTATAACATAACTGCTAAGTTTCAAATTCAGTTGGGCGAGGACTTATTTTTTTCCTGAAACATTGACTTGTCTACATGTATACATGTACATTAGAACGTGGAAAGGTGGACTCATTATTAACTCCTAATGTTCCAAGCTCATATTTTGCTTGTTGCAATGCATACATTGCCATAGAACATTAACATCCTTAACACTATAAGAGTTATACATTGTATTTAATTTGGCACTCAGCAAAAGGTACATGTAGTGCTTAGATTTAGAGCTGATACGGACAAAACCTTTTGGAGGAAAAGCCAAAGAGGTTCTCAACCTTTTTTTATTTCACTCAGTATCTTCCCCTCTTAGCTAGAAAAGCTTTCGGGAAATATATAGATTTCATCAGGCGCTCTAGGATTAAGTGCGCAAAGCCAATACTTTCTTTTCTTTGAGTAGCGTGCATCATTCTACCGAAAAGTAAAAATAGCAAAGAAAAAAACACTCTCGTCTCGACTGGGAAACTGTTGCGATCTTACTAGTATAGTTCGTAGTCGCTTGTGCATGGTTGCATTGAGCTTTGATTTTGTGTACATGTAATTGAATTCGTGGAAATGAAATTTATTTTGGAAAACTTCAACCTTTTTTTTTTCTTCAAATCATAATTTTTCAAAAGGGACTACCCCCAAATCAAACTAGACATGATAAATATTTGTATTTTACTTCTTTTGACCCATTGCTAACAGGAACCGGGTGGGCTATGTACAATGTCTATGGGAATTTCAAAATACATTTCATGTACATCGATGTTGGTAATCCTTTGCTAATCTTTAGATAATAATAGAGCTCTGTATTGATATTTTTGGCAAGAAAAGAGTATTTGTAGTCTTACAGAAGAGAAAACATTTAATCCCTCGGCATAACAACTGTTTTCTGTCTTTATGTAACGGTTATGAGTAATCACCTTATTTGGTAACAAAATGTTGATTGTACTTTCTTGATCCCTTTTCCTTGCAAAGCTGCTTGAGAAGGGTTTTGTGAACATTTGGTTCAATCTGTTTTGCGCCTTATGTGCCAGGCTTGCATTTTTGCGATTTACAATTTAGGTGGGTATCTAAAATTGCCATAGAGCATTTAAATTGGTGGAATTCGTAGGGATAATTTCTGTCAATCTGTTTCCAAGTAAAAAAGCAATAATTTATAAATTTCATTTCATCACTGGTTACTGTGAAAGGTGTGCATGTTCACACAATCAAAATATGCTTTTGCAAGCCCATAATCGAGATACAAGTAAGAACTGATCTCAAATAAAATGCTTTCTAGATTGTGATTCTCAGGAAATGTGTTAACACAGCGTACATGATAACATGAACGGTGCAAGCCCAAGCTGTCACACATGTGGCTGGTAACATGTTTTGGCAAGCACATACTTTTAAGGGGATTAGGAACGATCCCAAATGAAAAGCCCACTGGATTGGGATTTTCAAGACGTGTGTGGACAAATACTGTATCTCATGACATGTGAGGATGCAGTGTACATGACAACATAAATGGCATGAATCATCTGCAGTCACACACGTGGGTGGTAACATATTTTGGCATGTATGGGATTAAGAACGATCACAAACAAAAAGCTCTGTACATGTACATGACAACATGAATGCAGCCACACATGTCGCTGGTAACACGTTTTGATAATTACATAATTAAGAGGATTAGGAACGATCACAAACGTAAAATTCTCTAATTCATAATATGTGTGAACTCGGCATACATGTACATGACAACATGAATGGAGTCACACATGTTGCTGGTAACACGGTTTAGCAAGTGCATAATTTAGAGGATTAGGAACGATCACAAACGTAAAGTTCTCTGATGCATAATATGTGTGAACTCAACATACATGTACATGACAACATGAATGCAGTCACACACGTGGCTGGGAACACGTTTTGGCAAGCACGTTAATTACAGGGATTATAGGAACGATCGCAAAGTTAACGAAATAAAAGCTCTCTTAGTTCATAATGTGTGTGAACTCAGCATACATGTACATCACAACATGAATGCAGTCACACACGTGGCTGGGAACACATTTTGGCAAGCACGTTAATTACGGGGATTATAGTAACGATCCCATGGAACAGGTTGCAGACCCCCTGAACACGTGACACACTCCTGTCTGGTCTGTCTGCCGACCAACTGTTGATCGCTGGGGATGCCTTGGAGTACGAGACAGGGAAATAGGGAGAGCATTTTAAAAAAAAACTCAGTAGGATTTTTGTAGCAATCACGTTCCTTTTAAAGGAAGTCAACTTTACTCAGATTGCATGACGTGTATTTGGATGCATCATTATTTGGGGGACTAGGAAAAATCACAAAGAACATGTTGCAGGTCTGTCTGCCGACCAACTGACGATCAATGGGGATGCCTTGGAACTTATGAGACAGGGAAATAGTGAGAACATTTTTTTTTTCATTGTATTAGGATTTTTGTAGCAATACATGCTACACATGTTCCTTTAAAAGACTTCACTCAGATTGCACGATGTGTATTTGAATGCATCATTATTTGGGGGACTAGGAAAAATCACAAAGAATACGTTGCAGGTCTGTCTGCCGACCAACTGACGATCATTGGGGATGCCTTGGAACTTAGGAGACAGGGAAATAGGGAGAACATTTTTTTTTTCATTGCAGTAGGATTTTTGTAGCAATACATGTTGAACACTACCCTTGTAAAGAATTCACTCAGGTTGCATGTTTTAAGAAATCAAGCACATGTATTTACATGCATCATTTGGAGGACTAGGAACAATCACAAAGACTAAAAAAAAAACAAACAAAAAAACAGTATGCAAGTTGTGTCTGCTGGCCAACTGTTGGTTGTTGGGGATAGCTAGTTTGGAGACTCGATTAGTTGCGATCAGGCATTTAGGGAAATCATTTTGATTTCAGTAGGATTGGTTACAATACATGCTAAACGTGATTGTGTGATTTAAAGAAAAAAAACCAATATTTGGGGACTAAGAACAATCACAAAGAGTAGGTTTCAGCTCTGTCTGCGGAGTGTGGACCAACTGTTTATTGTTGGGGTTGTCTTGGAGACCCTAGTTGTGATCGGGCATTTAGGGAAAATCATTTCTATTTCAGTATGATGTTGTTACTATAGCATCAGGACACATGACTTGCAACATTTGTCTGTCCTCCAACTGTTCAAAGTTTTTTTTTTTTTTTCATTCAGGTATTTAGGGGTAGGGATGTAGGCATTTAATTCAGAACATTTGTAATTAGAAGTTTAATTTACTTTCTTTATTTAAATAAAAATTCACTTGGGTTGCAGGTCTCTGTATACATGCCTTCTGTCATATGACTCAAAACCTTTGTTTTCATACCAACTGTTGATACTTTGTGCGTGTTGAGGCATTTGGTAATGAGCCCTTGAATTAAGAGGTTTTTATAAATTCCATTTTTAAAAGCAGTAATGGCTTCAAGTGTCCCAGCTTTGCCTGCTTTTTACCAGTAATGCTCACCAGGGAGTGGACATGATGCATACAAAGTGTTTATGGGCTCTGATGAACTGTGCTACCCATTTAATGAAGTCGTACCTGGTCCCTGGTAATGTAGTAAGCTGTCTGTCATCAGACCATGCCATGATGTCATGATGTGATGCAGGTGACATCCCCATCAATGCGAATACAACAAGGTATTGGGAACCGCTAGAATTCAAAATTGGATTTTTAGGATTTGGACAATGTTACTTAGTCCCTGTAATGAAGTCGTCCCTGGGCCCTGGTAGTGTAGTAAGCTGTTTGTCACCAGATGCTGCCATGATGTCATCATGTGATGCAGATGACATCTTCACGAAGACCTTATTTGAATTCTTTTGAATTTGCCCTCTCTGTACCAGAACTGTGCTACTCCTCCCTGGGCCCTGATGTCATGCAGAGTACATCCTCTTGAATATCCTATTTGAGTTCTTGCGCCCTCTTTAATTGAACTGTGGTCGAAGTCGTCCCTGGTCCCTGGTCGTGTAGTAAGCTGTCTGTCACCAGATGCTGCCATGATGTCATGAGGTGATGATGTGATGCAGACTACATCCTCCTAAAGACCCTATGAAGTGACAAACGTTTGACTTCTGACCTAACAGCAACCTTGCCCCACATATCTCAGTTACTGTCTTCAACTCTCTCCCCCTCTCTTTCTCTTTTTCCCCAATTCATTTAGCTCTCTTTATGCTTGCCTCTTCCTACATCTCTCCATCTGTGTTTCATATCTTGTCTCTGTAGGTCTCTGACATATCTTTGATCTATCATCATTTACTAATGAAAGTAACTTTCTCTCGTTCACACTCTCTATGTCTTTCTCCCTCTTCTTTTACAGACACGATTATACATTTATGATATCCATCATTATCCATCTCTGTTAATGTTAACCCGTTGAGGACAAAATGATTTTGGTATAACACGCATTCTCCATAGACTCAAGCCCAATTTTTTTTTTTTTTTTTTGGGGGGGGGGGGGGGGGGGGGACCAGTT
>JAUELG010389851.1:0-20416 GCA_031471515.1 Dendraster excentricus | reverse complement strand
TAGACACATGCCAAATTTCATGCTTCTATGTAAAAAAGCACGATTGTCTCATATATTGCACATATCTGCCGGACTATGTAAAGTGACAAACCTTTTGCCATCTTTGGTTACTGGTGTTCGTGGAGGAAGCTTCACCTTGCCTTCACACAGCTTCCTCAGCTTCTTCACATGCTGTAAACATAATTAAAGATGAATTAAAGATGATTAAAACATCTTGATACCAAGAGGAGAGAATAATGGGATGCAGGAGGAAATATATGTAACGGAAGATTCTTTCCATAGTTGGTTATTGGTGCACCAAAGGACAATATTTCACCATACCTTCTTGGCTTTAGTCAAGTACTGCAAGAATCAAATCTAATTGACACTGCATAATAATAACCATTACTACTTTTTAAATACCGCAACAACAGAAGTTATAAATCTGGAACAAATGATTGCAATATTACAGACACTGCATACTAAAATGTATGTCATTGAAACAAATACTCATTGTGAATTAGGGTTAGATTCAGTCACGTTTGCCATAATGACGATAAACCGTAACAGAATGTGAACTCACATCGGGGTTGTCCGCGGCAAGTCCCTTCCGAATCAGCTCCTTCCTGATGTTGTGGATGGTCGTCAGTTCTTTGGTCTCTGGTAGGACGCGTCTCTCAACCACTGGATCCAACCACAGACAGTTTCCTAGACTAAATTATATAAAGACAAGAACAAAAATTAAATGGAAAGTGACATTCTGGCAAAAGGAAAAA
Source organism: Dendraster excentricus (assembly GCA_031471515.1). Classification (NCBI taxonomy): domain Eukaryota; kingdom Metazoa; phylum Echinodermata; class Echinoidea; order Clypeasteroida; family Dendrasteridae; genus Dendraster; species Dendraster excentricus. The sequence continues at coordinate 19,661 of JAUELG010389851.1, read as the reverse complement.
GAAATCCCCCAAAACACATGTTTTCCAAATAAAACAATCTTTGAATATTCCAGGTTTACCATGATGAACAACATTTTCTGTCACAAAAACATAGTTCGTTTCAGGAAAATCTATTCAGAAATGGTTGAGATATCCAAATTCAAATAAATGCCATGCAAGTTGTTTGCATGAACTTTAATTTGGGATGTAACCTTTATTGAATTAAACAATTGTAAAACCTTTGGTTTCCTGAAAATAAATGAAAGGAAGGGACCTCCTGTACATGAGGCAAACACTCTACCCGCTAAGCTACCATGCTACGGTCCGGTCCAGTAGGACTATACTATACAGGTTGGCCCTAAAATAACGGAATGGGGCACTTCCCCCAAAAAATGTATTATGACCATCGGATAGGGTGTCTTTTCAATTAAACAACGACACCAAGAACAGTAAATCTGATTGTGTAGTTTTGTTTTATAGCACTGTGAATGACACCATGTCGGGTCCCTTTTTTAGTCAGTTTCAAATAAGCCAGTGGTTGGGATATCAAGTCTCACATATGGAACAGCTTTTCATAACATTCTGCATTGCGCACTACTGTCAGTGTGCGCTCAGCCCTATGCCAAGAGAATAGGTATGGTTGCACAATGGTATTACGGGCAGGGAGTGTCTATTAACTGGCGTCGACAAGGTGAAAATTGACTATAATTGGTAACGGACATGGTCCCACTCTCAGCGCCCTAAAACAAAAACTACACGTCCAAAATTGCTGCTCTTGATGTTGTTGTTCGTCTGAGGAGAAACCCTATGCGATGGACATACACATTTGGGTAATTTATTTTGAGAAGTGCCACGTTCCGTTTTTTGGGGCCACCCTGTATTTGAGCATACTATTTACTACCTGAGAACAATTTGTCCTTCCAGTTCCTTGCCCTTGAAGAGTTGGTTGATGTAGAGGTCACCCTGCGTTGTCCAGCAGTAGTCCTTGTCCGCCGGCCGCACATTGCACACAAACATTTCCACTGCCTGTAAATGGGATCATATGAAATTAAAAAAGGTGCATTAAAGGGATCTAGTAACGTTGTTGCCATGTGCAATAAGTGATGAATGGTTGATGCAATGTATATTGTTGTTATCTAATATGTCCACAGGGTATTGTGTGAAAATTTCAAGTCAAATGGACGTTGCATGGCTGAGTTATGTGCAAAAATGCGAAGTGATATTCAGTTACTCACTGCATTCACTGTGTACATGGTTCTAAAACTCCGCCCGAGTTTTTGAACACTGAACATTTTATCGTACATATCTTTGAAATGAAAGGTAAATTTGAAAAACCCAAACCTGTCCCATTATTTTATTGTCAATACGAATACAAGAAAGTACGAGGGAACTGCTAGAAATCAAATTTAATTTCTATGATTTGGACAAAGTTACTAAGTCCCTTTAAAGTGATCAAATATGTTTGTCAGAGTCAAACAACATCACTTGGAGCCTCCAGGTTTCTCTTGTTGTTTGGTTTATGGTAAGAGAAGATTGGAAATGGTTTTGAATTGCAAATTTCTCTATTATTATGGAAATCTATACTAATGCTTGAATTGAAAATGCTTTTCAATAGTAGTCTAACTCACATCAACATCATTTATCACCATCACCATTATAGATTCTCAATTGTAGTCAAAATCACATCATCATCGTCATCGGCGGCAGCATCGTCGTCGTCATCATCGTCCCCATCACCATCATCATCACCACTACCACCAGCACCAGCACCACCACCACCACCATCAACATCCTCATCTTCATCAAATACATAATTGTCATCAGCTTTGTTGTCATGTCCATCATCATCATCACCACCATTATCATCTACTTCTTCACCCAAAACATCATTGATTTTGCCATCACCATCATCATCACTGTTGATACCTTTGTCATCATCATCATCATCATCATCATCACCATCATCACCACACTCATCCTTATAAAAAAACCATCATTGTCATCAGCTTTGTTGTCATGTTCATCATCATCATCACCATCATTATCACCTATGTCTTCACCCAAAAAACATCAATGTCGCAATCGCAATCATCATCATCACTGTTGATGCTTTTGTCATCATCATCATTGTCATCATCATCTTCATGATTACCTGGAAACTGACAGCTCTGAGCTCATCAGACAACTGGTAGAGTTTGTCCAAACTCAGCTTCTCAGACCCTCCTTCATCTACATATTGCACCTGAAAAGAATGATGTCAATATTTATAGTGAAAACACAAAAGACATCGAGAATATTCAATTTCACAATAATGTTGCACGGACAAGGAAAGCTGAATATTAAATAAAATTTTACATGAAAACAAAATTTTGGTTTTTGATTTCATTTTTATTTCACAGGGTTCCGGGACAGCTGAACATTGAATTGTATACTTTGAAGAAAAGTTTATCCAATGTTTCATTGAAGAACATAAAATGGCAACAACATAAACAGAAAATACTCATAACAAGCTTATTAGGTATGGTAAGGGTACAAAACTTTGCGCGGCACATAACTTGGCACACTTGGCACGGTTAACTTGCCAGATCAATAAATAGATCAATGAATGGTAAACATAATGGTCTGAACTCATAACAGCATGTTAACTTTAGCCCAAGCTTCAACCATCCCATTCATGAGAATTCCAGCTAACGTTTCAGACGACCTTATGATGCAGGCAATACCAACAATTCCACAAAAACAAGGCTTAGCTTATAAGGTATCCATTAATTCTGTACATGAACTTTGACCTAATATCAACAACAACAACAACAAAATCAATTTCCCTCACCATGGCAGTTCCGGGTGAGTCCTCCGTTGCCTTAGAGACCCAGGCGACCACCCTGACCCTGGAGTAGCACCCCGCATCGTCCCTCACCCCGCACACGTCCCCCAGTGCCAGGGGCCGCTGACTGACGCGGTGGGAGGGGTCGCCGAACCACTCCTGCAGGTCAAGGGTCAACTGCACGTAGTCGGTCGCTATGGAGACGACCTTGTGGGTGTCGGAGTGGCGGTGCTTGAGGAGGCGCACGTAGTAGTGGGAGGCGTTGTCCACGTGGGTGATGAGGAACTGGGGGCGTTTGAATGCCAACATTTAGTAAAGATCAGTGATTATTATCATCCTTATAAAGACTTTTGTCCGTCATTTTCAGCTTATTGAAATCAGAGAGAAGTTGTTTATGAATTTATCCTTTGAGATAAATCAACACAAGTTAATCCACATAAGACTACACTAATCAAGGTGACCTTAACATATATGAACATCCAATAAAACATACACATCTCGTTATAAAATGCAATCTGAAAAGAAATCAGTAGCAAGCAATTACGACCAAAACAACAGAATTGAAGACAGGTAATTGACATTTCTAATTGATGAGAAAAGAAAACAACAGGATGTGAATAAGAATAAATGAACTTTTCAATGCTTTTTTTAATCATCATTTCATTCAGGATGATATGTTTTACATTCAGGCCATAACTTTTGAAAAACATTTATTCAGTTTATTACACTTCATGTTTAAACATTGTCTTGAAACTTGTCAATGTTTCAACATCCATCAATCATAATAATAATATATAGCATTTATAGAGCACCAGTATCTAGGTGTCCCATTAAGAGGCGCATTATTACCCTTGGTCAACAGGTAGAGGTAAAACACGCACAATTATCTTGCGCACCATCTCAACTCCCCGGGGAGCATACTAGCTCAAGCTGCCTTACCGCCGCTGAAAGCTAATTAACACCCGACCAAGTACCCATTTATACTCCTCGGTAGAGAGCAGCAATGTGGATAAAGTGTCTATTTTGTTGTATTTGCCCACAAGTTAATAAACCCCTTGACTACAGAAAGTGGGCTGTGTACAAAGTCTATGGAGGTTTCAGAATGTAATAGTGAGCGAGATAAAAGCCCTTGATGCGGTACAGACCATATCAATGCCCTGGGTGGGAAGGCTGATGTACCTGGCTGATTCTCCGGAGCATCCATGTCTGGATACACCAGATTTATAATAATAATAATAATATGTTTGATAAAATACACCAGACATTAAAAAGAAACATTTTGACTTAGCACTATTTTTTTTTTATATATATGCCCACAAGTTAATGTACATACCATAACAGTGCCCTGGGTGGGTAGAGTGATGAAGCCTGGCCGATCCTCCGGAGCATCCAAGTCTGGATACACCATATGTCTGTCTCGACACTTCTCATCCCTACACAAGAAAAAAAAAAATACAGTGAGAATTTGATATGGATTCAGCGTTAATAATAATCTACTGAGTTGTATTTGTTAGTAAAGAGATCCATCAACTTTGTCATACTCAACCCAAAATTCATGATTGAAGTAAAAAGCACTCTGGATCGATTCTTAATGTTATGTTTCACACTGGAAGTAATGTTTGTATCAAAGTTTGTTATCAAAGAATATGTGCACTATGTTAATACGCGCTATTCTAGAGAGATTAGATTACGATGTCACATGATAGTACTTTAAAAAGCCACAATTTCTAATCAAGCTCAGAGGCTAAACATGAACAGATTTGATGCTATTGTACATAAACTAAGTCATATACTGTACCATTACAGATGTTAACTTTGTTGCCAAAGACATTATGAAATGTTCCCTCATGATTTGAATCGATATTGAGGGAATATTGCATGTCCCAAGACATAAATCTCTCGAGAGGAACATTTCAAGATGTTCACTCGCCCACCAGTACACATCTATACTGTTACCTGCACATTCCAAATGCTTTGAGACTGTAGCACAGATCTTTGTCTTTCCTTCTGCTCTCTTTCGCCTGTAAAAGGGACAAAATTACAGAATAATGAACAATAATTTTTATTTCTATAATACCCAATATGATTGATGATCATTCTAAGCGCTTTAAAACTTTATTATTACCTCAATCTTCGGAAAAACATCCATGTGTCAAATAATGACTTATGTAGCATTCACACCGCCAAACCGCATCCAAACCACCACGAGACGAGATTAGGCATTAAAGTACGCTATTTGAGGAAAACAATATCACAGCGTTTACAATAACGTGCGATACAACAACAAATCATAAACAAACAAAATACTAAGGGATCAATTTGGAAATTTCTTATGTTTTAAGGAGCTTTAGCTAGAGAATTGCTAAATCGCTGGCACTCGTGAGTGTTATCTTAAAGCAAAACTTACCTGTTCCACTTGTTCCTTTGTGAACTGTTGAGGGAAGTGTTGGCCAGATCTGAAGAGCAGAGTTGACATGTGAGCCAGGATGTGCAGATCCCCTGGGCTCACGAAGGCCAGCGACTGGCAGCGCGATCGCTTCTTCTGCAAGTACACAATAGAGACATGGATGAAGCTATTTTAAACTAATAATTAATCAAAAATAATAATAGAAAAGTGCAAGAAAGAGGTTCCCATAGAAACCAATAAGCTGATCAATATCATCTAGATGTTACAGGTGGTTCAGCTTCAGATATCAGATGCACTGCACCATCTTGTGCACGGTGCGTACTGCACAGTGAATCTGTGTTATGCAGTGCGCGCAAACAAGTCTGGCTCAAAATGGCGGCCCACAGTGTAGCATCCCAATGCTTCATGGTTTTTAAGTTCACCACATTCTTTTGTAAACTGTTAAGGGAAGTGTTGGCCTGATCTGAAGGAGGAGAAACAAGTGAGCCAGGACGTGTATTTCGTCTGGGCTCACATAGGCCAGCGACTGGCAGCGCGATCACTTATTTTGCAAGAATCAAAGATCAAAATGGATGAAGGAACTTGAAGTTATACTGTACACAACCAACGAGGAAATTATACAGTTAGGCCTGACTCAGCAGCCTCCAACAAATGATCACTTCTTCTGCAAGTATAACATTTCAAAGTGGATGAGGAACTTTAAGTAATACATAATCAAAGAGGAAATTGTTCGGTACAGTCTATCAGTTGGTAAGTCAGGAAGTGGAGCATGTCTGGACTCACATACACCAGAGACTGGCAGCGTGATCCCTTCTTCTGCAAGTATCGAAGATCAAAATAGATACGATCGTAAGCCCTTGATCAAGAACAAAATTAGTGAATAACAAATAACACACTGTCTGTCTTCCTGTCGAGCCATTGAGAGAGTGTGGTCATATATAAAACCTAAAATTACCTTTTCATTTTTTATTTCGTTAACCTTCTAAAAGGTGGGTCAGACTTGTAAAACAGATCTTGTGAAAGCCTGTTGACAGTGCAAAATAGGCAAAGAAACTGTTCTGTAGCGCGCAAAAACTATCCTACTTACAAATAGTTGCAATGCTTTTTGTAATATTATGTGATGGATATAGTAAAACCCTGCACTTGCCAGTGAAATCAAAGTTTAGATTTCCAAGCCACGAGTGAGGCCTAATCACAAGCTTTCATTTCATGCATTCTTCTAAAAATTGGACAAGATTTGGCAAAAATATGATTATTTCAATTTAATGATAATAATATACTCGATTTATATAGCGCCTAATATGATTGATAATCATCTCTAAGCGCTTTACAATGGTAATATTACCCCCGGTCATGGGATACAATGCAAACCAGCACACATTGTGTGCACCATCTCTACTAAAAAAACATAAACATACGACTTTACATACATTATAGGAACTTAAATTCAAAACATGACTTAGTGACAAGTGCAGGGTTTAGTCACATAACCCTACACATGATTACCGTATTTGCAAGTGTATTAACTGCACTTTTTTTCTGGCGGGAGAACCTCCAAATAGGGTGGAGCGGTTAATACACGGAGACAGGAAAATCGTACATGCAAAATCAATGCCTACTTGAGTAAAACAATTTTTTTAGACATCTTGTAGTGCTGTTGGAATACAATCAATGCTGGTATATGCACCCTAGAGAGCTTACTCTTATATCGAAATTGAGGTTACAGAAAAAATCAAAATCACATATTCAATGAGCAGTAACACACTATAGCTCATGTATATTCATATATTACACACATATGATCCAGACAATAGGCTATATACACAATCAAACTGGTAAGTTTCTCAAAAAACTTTTTTTTTATGGACAACCCCCAAAGTTAGGAATGCGGTTAATACACTGGAGGCGCGGTTAATACACCGGCAAATATGGTATCTTTAAAGGGAGTCACTAACCTCGGTGAGCTGTGACTCAAAGTGCCTCATCATGCAGCAAAGCCTCTTGCCATAGTGGGCCTTGTTCTGAGGGAAGTCGTAGTGGATCGCAAACGATGCATCCGTCACGCCAACATCCTGGATCGCTCCATCCATCATCACTAATTTATGACAATGAAGAGAGCAGTCAACAAATAGTACAAAGCAAAATGTAATTCAGATAAGACACTCACATCATATTGACTAAAAATAATTATGCAGCTTAGAGTGGGAATCAATGTGACTTGGAGCTTTTTCATGTCTCTTGTAACTCGTTAATCAGGGGAATTTTTTTTCAATTTAGGGGCTCCTTTTTTTAAAGGGACTTAGTAACATTGTCCAAATCCTAAAAATTAAATTTGAATTCTAGCAGTTCCTTCATAGCTTGTTGTATTTGTATTGACAATAAAATCATGGGACAGGTTTCAAATTTCTCTTACGTTACAAAGATATGTACGATTGAAGTGTTCAGTGTTCAAAAACTTGGGCAGAGTTTTAGAACCTTGTACAAAGTGAATGCAATGAGTTACTGAATATCACTTTGCATTTTTGCTCATAACTCAGCCATGCAACGTCCATTTGACTTGAAATTTTCAAACAATACCTTGTGGACGTATACGATAACAACATTATACATTGCATCAACCATTCATCACTTTTTGCACATGGCAAAAAAAAGTTACTAGATCCCTTTAAACATGCAACTTACCTAGCAGGGGAATGGAATCGGGTCGGTGGTGAGTGTACCATTCTTTCTTGACCTTGTCGATGACATCACTGGATGCTCCGTCCAGCGCACACAGGGTGTAGTAGGATGATGCAGTTAGGATCTTTGGAACATAAACAAAACAAAAAAATAATTTCTTTGATTTTAATTAATGCTAGATGACTCTACGAGATGCTACATAGAGCGTAGTACAATGATGAAGCTAATACTGCATTATTTCATAAGGTGTAAAGTTATATGTTTGTAAGTTTTATAGCTGTTGGTCTGTGAACAAAGATTCAAAGGACTTCAATTAGTGCTAGATGCTCAATTCAATGCACAAAGAGTGTTGTAGGATGAGGAAGTTAGGATCTGTGGAACATAAAAAGGACTTTAATTAGTGCTAGACAGTTTTATCAATGCTCTGTCTAACGCACACAATATGTAGTAAGATGATGATGTTCGAATCCTTGGATCATAGAGCCAATGAAATTAAGGACTTCAATTAGTGCTAAATGAATCTGCTAGATGATCCGTCGAATGCACACACAGTGTAGTAGGATGATCTAGTTAGGATCTGTGGAACATAAATAGAGTAAAAGTATTAGGGATTTTAATTAGTGCTAGACAGTTTTGTCAATGCTCTGACTAATGCACACAAGGCGTAGTGAGGTTATGACATTAGAATCTTTGGATCATAGAGTCTAAGATATTAAGGATATCAGTTAGTGTTAAAATCCAGAATTTATAATTAAAAAGGCTTGTTAAATGCAGTTAGCCTAACTATTTTATTTAGCACCCGATATCAATAATACACAACTGTATATGCCAATATTTTCGCAATTTTGGAGTTAATCTGCTATTTTTTGCGATTTTAGTGATGCTTTCATTAGTGTGAATGAACTTGAACCAAAGAGGAAATTTCACAATAATTGACTCGCGAAATTTGCGAAAAAATAAAACCACAGCGAAAATAACCACGTATTCAGTATATAATTGGGTGTATAGTCATACCTTTGTAAGTTCTATAGCTGATGCTCTTTCGTTGGCAAAGATGATGACTTTGATCCCGTGGGCCAGACCAGACTGGAGCTTGCCGATCAGGACCCGAGATCGCTGGGTGGGGTCCAACACCTCAACATCCTGTTTAAAGGTCAAAGGTCAAAGGAGTTGAACCATGCTTCCACACAATTTTTTTTTTTCCAGTGGTTGAGATGGCCGAATGACACCTAGCATTTTATACAGTCCCAACAAAAATGCAAAGAGCCTTGAAGGACAATGGAAAACCCAGCCAAGAAGAAGAAGAAAACTATGGCTCTTTGGAAATAGCCATTTATTTATACGAGTGAATGAAATTAGCAACATACTCTAGCAAATATGTGGGCACTTCTCTCCAGTAGACATTTTGTTAACAAATTATTTTAAATTTTCTAAACATAGATTTATCTTTTGCATGAGTTCAACACATGTTTTGGAGAATACATATCATGATTTTGAGGGACGAATATGTGCGAACATGAAGAAAGCTGGATTTTCAAAAAAAATTCATGTTAATTTCACCTGTCTGACTCTGGCATAGATGGCAGCCTCCAATTTGTGAGTGATGATGACCAGCTGATTGGTCATGTAGGTCCGCAGGAATGAACCAATGGCGGCAGACCACTCTGTTGCCATGACTACCAGCTGACGTGGCGCCGAACGCTTCTGCTGCACCCTGAGCACCGACAGATAGTGGGACATCAGCTCCTTGGCCTGCAATGCAGTGGATTTTCAACGAGACAAGATATAAATGATTGAAAATGAGCAAAAAAACATGGGCTTTGCCGGGAATCGAATAAGAGACCTCCTGAATACTAGATCCCCGCTCTAACCATCAAACCACATTGACTTTTGAATGGGGGGCATTCCAATGAAACATTTCAGTGCTTGATTAGTCAGAAGCTATATAAACGTGGCCATTCCCAAGGATAATCAAATCAACTTTTATAAAGAAAGGCGCATGATCACACAAAGTGATACAGCTTTTTTATTAATCAAATTCAAACAAAGATGAAACTTGACTAGAAATATTTGAAATTTTGACACAATATACCTAAATTTTTGCTTGCTGTTGCTACTAATTACATAAATAAATAATACTGATAACATGTTGCACACAAATGTATGTGGCATTTACAATATTTGAGGTTCAACCCTTTCACACAGATCAAAGAAGAAAATGGAAAAACAACTTACCTCATCAATGAAATCTCTGAACAGAATTTGCGCCTCATCAAAGACCTGGGTAAAAATTTGAAGAAATAAAATGTTCAGTGTCAAAGTAAAGCTAGATTATGAATACAGTCGTTTACACAATTCAAGTTACTTTGACCACTACTCACATATACATATCTTTATCTTCTCTTCACCATTCTATAAATACAAGGTTCCTAGCTTGAAGGCAGTAGGTACTATTGTTATAATATTGGGTACGATATAATCTTGATTGCAGCGCACTATGCTCTGGTTTAATGCATCCTCGTTACTGAATGTTCAAAATACTTGTGCTGCTTCAAGGTTCATACACTTATTTTCAAGTCAAAGGTAATGACTTTTCATGACCTTTACAGCAAGAATCCCACCATTTTCTCATGATTTTTCTTCTTTTTGTACTTTTCTGTTAACTTAATAAAACCTGAAAATCAATGTACATCCATGCTGCCGAAATACCGATGAAGTCTTATTCCATAGTTGTTCATGACCCATTTTACATACTACCATTTTCCCAGACTTTCAATTACTGGGAGTGGAAAAAAATTCCAAGATTTCTGGGTTTTCCAGACCCTGAATGATCCCTGATGTTACTCACGAGATGGCAGAGTCTGTTGAGGTTTGTATGGTTGCTCTCCATCATCCTCAGAATACAGGGCAGTGTTGACACAACGATCTGACAGCCGTTTATGAGCTGCACCTACATGATATAGAACATAGATAATCGTCAGTATGAACACATCATCCTCATGATATGGTTGACATCACGATTTGACATCCGATTATGAGCAGCACCTACACGATAGAGAACATAGATAATGGTCAGTATGAACACATCATCCTCAGGTGCAGGGCAGTGTGGACACAACAATCTGATGATCCGTTAATGAGCTGCTCCTACATGATATGGAACATACATAATCATAATGGTCAGTATGAACACATACAGGGCAATGTGAACACATACAGGGCAGAGTTAACACAATGATCTGACATCCGTTTATGAGCTGCACCTACGACATAGAACATAGATAATGGTCAGTATGAACACATCATACTCAGGTACAGGGCAGTGTTACATCACGATTTGACATCTGTTTATGAGCTGCACCTCACGATATACAACATAGATAATGGTCAGTGTGAACACAATCCGGGCAGTGTTGACACAAGATATCAGATGACAACAATATATATTGCATCAACCATTCATCACTGTATGTACATGGCAACAAATTTATACATCCCTTTAAACATTGGCAGCCTGGTTCCATGATAAAATTACATGAATTCTGCACTTCTCGCTAACAGCGAGCAAAATTCATTAAATTTTCCTATTCTTTAACGCTGTGTGTTTGTTCGTATTTTCTGAAAAATGTTCAAGATAATTTTTGCTTCAATTCTAGAATTGAACCTACCTCCTGTTGCTTGTCATTCCCTCCCCCGTAGAGCAGGATTGTCTTGAGAGACAGACTGGCTGCGTTCACATAAATCAGCACCTTATCAAATACATCGGCAGCCTGTCGCCATGACGGGCAAACGATCAACACCAGGGGCTATAGGAAAGAAATTGACAAAATACACTGAAATTAAAGGGGTAGTATACTTTTGGTACAGCTGAACTTTAGTGACCAAACCTGGACAGTAACATTATCAACTAATTGTTATCAACTAATCAACTAATTGTTATCAACATTATCAACTCCACCATGCCCGAAAAACTATACAAATTTACAAATGACTAAACAAAATGACTGTTATCATTCAAAAAGCGTCATTTACACAAAAGAAGGTGCTTTTTTAATAAGGCATTGGTTTCAAGCATTGTCATACACAATTTTGCATGTGATGTTTAATTGAATGATGATTAAATAGACAGATCATCAACAACTATTTTTAAAATAAATTTTGACAATTTTTAAATCATCTAATTATCTGAGGCCCAAAATACTATCAGACACAATAGATTTATTGATAATTCAGCCGTTTCTGGATCGATTTTGACCAAATAAAGTTTATTCTGCCATTAAAATTGCATGTTCATTCAAATTCAACCTATACGTAATGGCCTGGATCAGCCAGCACCACCACCACCTCCGCCGCCATTAACAAAAACACCAATACCATCATCACCCCCACAACCACGGCTACTCCAACCACCACCACTGCCGCCACCACCACCACCACCGCCACCACCACTACCACCGCCACCACCGCTACCACCGCCACCTCCACCACCACCACCACCATCGCCATCACCACCACCACCACCACCACTACCACCACTACCACTATTATCGAGGTACTCACCCCTGTACCCGGTGGAAGCTTCTCGTAGGTGGTAGGTTGTAAGACCTGCGTGATAAGTGGCAGTATATATGCCACACTCCGTTCCACTCCCCCGGGAGCAATCCCCACCACGTCCCTCCCGCGCAGGACCGTGGGCCACGTATAGGCCTGGATCAGGCTCACTGGCTTGTGGGTTTCCCGTTCATAGGTCTGACAAAAAAAAATGAATATTTCAATTACAATGATTACATTATTTTGTAAATTTTATGATTATTTACTGGTAATTCACATTTTATTTAGGTTTGTGGGTTATACGCTCACAGGTCTGAAAAGAGATTGGCATGGGTATTCAATCATGATGATCATCATTATCTTGTACACTTCAAAATTATTTAACCAGTTATCTATATGAATAGACATGCTAAATAATCATCTAAATTACTATTTCAGTTAAAGCTGAATTCCACTTTCTCTTGCACAATAAGACCTGTCCAAGGATCAAATGAACACTAAGTTTGCTGTATATTATATCTTAATGTCTGGAAATTACATAATTCAGTTTAGATTTGCCATATCCCCCCCCCTTGTTTGTTTGTTAACATTTTTTAATCATATCATTGTTATCTTCAAATATATTGGTAACAAAGTTACTAATGTATTCCTTTTATAACAGGCTACACAATCTTTTTTGTTTGACTAGTGTCCGTTACCTTCCTGATGATCTCAGGGAAGGGTGCTCTGACTATCTCCTTGATGGGCTCCGGAGGGCGGTCTCCGTGTACGACCACGCCCATGTCCTGCCCATGCTGCTGGTCATGTGACCCTTTGGTATGGCTGCTGCTGGCAACGGTTGGTTTAGTGCCGTGGGAGAGTTGTTTCTTCAAACTATCCAAGAGAGGGGAAGTATGAATGGTATACGTGTATAGGGAGTCACGTTTGAGGCGATTCTTACAAACAAACAAATCATATGCATCAATATCATTATAACACAGCTAATTTACATCTCAAATACTACATATAAACCCAACTTTTTACAGAACAATGATTCTAAATTGAAAATGAGCGAGTAAAAATAGGCTTCGCCAGGAATCAAACCCGAGACCTCTGGATTACTAGACCAGTGCTCAAACAATCAAGCCTCAAAGACTTCTGAGTGGCAGGCGTTTAATTTCTTGTACCCAGAAGATTATAAAACAGTCAAACTATTACGGATGGGATTGCCAAGTAGCACAGATATTTGCCTGGGATTCAGCAACATCAACAATTTACTGATAGAATCACTTGATCAATCAATGATATTCTTCATGAATAATTAACTCTTCCCAGATATGAAAGTAAAACAGTAGAGAGAGAAGTAACTCATTTCCAGTTATATATTTTTGCTCCATCTGAAGATCAGGGTTGGCATATTTCCCCCTTTTCGTCATATTTCCTGGACGCCGTCCGATATGATTGCAAGATTTCGTGTATGGAACTCAATGGTACTCAATGGGAGAGATTTTTATTTCCCATCGATTGACTGGGAAATATGACATTGGCTGGGAAATATGCCAATCGTGCTGAAGATGTTGTGTTTCATCACCAGAAACTTCTTCTAAAAGCATCTATTAGGTATTATCAGAGATATCCCAAACTTCACTTGTCTCGCTAAAATTAAAGACACCATTCAAAACAGAGAAAGAAAGGAGAAAAGTTGCCTACCTCTCCTCAATGATTTTTGCTCTTTCTGAAGGTACAGCTTTCCTGACAGGAATCTTCCTCAAGGAGAGATTGGCACTTTCCTGGTCCGATACGTCCGACCCACCGCTCGTGGAGCTCATCTTGTTCCAGTCGGAGGATGAAGGACTCTTCTGAGACACACCCCGGCTGGCGTCCTGTCTCCAGGACATCTTGGGTGCGGTCACCTGACTGACAGGAGACATGAAAGATGGCGGCGACACGCTTCTCGTCCCTAACGTCTTGGTAGATGGAGACGGGCTCTTTTTGAGTCTGACATCACCCCGCTCTATGATGAATGGTAACCTGTTGGGATTTTTAGGCATTGAGTCACTAGGTGGTGGAGTTGTTTCTTCAGTCCCTCTGGATGAACCCTGTGAGACCTCCTGCAACCTTTGCTCAGGAGAGGTCGGGGTGACTCTGGGTGAGGTCTCCACCGATTTGGAGACGTGAGATGAAGATCCACTGGAGCGTCTCTTCTCCAAGGACTTCTGGAGATTGCTGGACCTCACGATGTTACTGGAAGACTGCGAGGACTGGGATGGTGATGGAGAGGCGCAAGAGGGGGAGGGCGAGGGGGACGGGGATGACAGGGGACTAGCGGATCGCTTCCGCCCTACCTCACTGGTAGCATTGCACAGGGATAACAAGCCACGCCCCCGGCCAACAGTCTCTGGGGAAGCCACCTTCCGAGGCAGTTGGTCTTCCTCAAGTCTCGGCGGTGAACTGTCATAGTCTGTCCTCAAACCCATTGAAGGGTTATCGTGCCTCACCTGCCCAAGTTGCGCTATCCTGCTACCAATGTCTTCCTGTCTATCACCACTCATTGTTCCACTCTGGCCATCGTCGTTTAATCTCTCCGTTACTGAAGGAAATGCAGGCTTAGTTCCAACGGGACGCTTGCTGACTCTGTGGTCACCTGAAGCATCACCTCCACTTCCTACCGACAACGTTCTATGGAGACCGCTTCCCTCATCACCAATCCTTTCCCGATGACTTAGTCCGACTTTCTCTAGTCCGATCAACGTTGCCTGTGGACTTCTCTCTAGCCTATCTCTCGGTGACTGTGGACTAAGACGTCTCTCTGGTCTATCCCGAGGTGACAGCAAAGAGTTCCGACCTCTTCTCTCGTCCCCACTGGAGCTGGACCAGCTAGCCGTTGTCCCTGCAGAAGTTCTCAGTCCCAGCTTAGCATGGCTGGTGTCCACCTCAAGACGTTGATGATGTCTGGAGTGGGAATACCCCTCTTCATCTGGACGAGTGACCTGGTCAGCTACAGTGGGCAATCTGGGTGAGAAGGTCATTGGGGTGATTGGTCTGGAGCAAGCACCGTCTGAACTGCCTATCTCGGACACTGCGAGGAACAAGCAAAACAGATATGTGCAATTTGATTGATGAGGCATGAAGAAATAGATAATCAAAACATAATATGGGACCGTTAATCTCAGTATGCTACATGGCTACATGCATCTATGTTAACGAGTGAAATTCCTTCAATATCTTTTAAAATTACTTTTAAAATTTGAGGAATTGACTGTGAAAATGAAACCTTCTTTACATCTATTTTGCATACTGAATTTTATGAATGAAGATAAACCGTTGTCAGTGTCATGACATACTGTAAAACATAGAATTAACAAAACAAATTCAAGACAGTGAGAATTAAAAAAAATATATATGTCATGTACCTTCATCAAAATCTCTTTCCGCAAACACAGCAAAGTTCTTCTGGACCAGTTCTTCGTTGACATTTACCTGAAAATAATAAGAAGAACAAAAAGGTGATAGTCAAAGCTCAGAGATTCATGTCTGATCACACACGGTTGGCAAGGTCTTACTTGATGGCCTTTGAGTGACACACAAAAGTTAACATCAATATGGCGAGTTTCCCCTAACGAATTCTTCTGACATTGTTCATTCTTCCATGATTATCCAAGGAAAATTTCCCTTCTACCTTACTTTTTGTTTTGAAATCCCAAAGGGGTGTGAAAGAAGCCACTACTGCTGTTTCTTTGTCTTAATTCTTACAAGATTTGTTGTTGTATGACTTTAATGACCAGCACCAGCACACAGCACACAGAACACATACGCCTGTAGTTATTTTCAGGATTAAAGGACATATGTCAGACACGAAAAAGAAAGAAAGAAAGAAGAAGAGTTAGAAGAAGGTAGCAGAAGAAAAAGAAGAAGATTGTGCGAAGTTGTCCTACATACCTCTCCCGATGGAGTACTGACATACAGTGTGACAAAGCGTGTTTCTCTGCGCCCGATGCCATGAACATCAACCCTAGCTGACCGGTCTGGATAATCAACAAAGGAATGGACACTTTGATACATAAAGTATAGAATGTACAAGAGTTTAAATGTAAGACTTCTTTCAGACTTGAAAGACTTTACAGACATTGTGTGAGGTGCTGTAGATGTCCATAAGTGCAGTGAATATCATCCAGGATTAAAACTTACTATCTTGAGACACACTAGCCGATGAACAAATAATTTGTATTGTTACAAAAGAGAACCCTTACAAATAAACTAATAATTCATTACAACCCCATCCCAAAGGCCCTTTTCCAATAATATGATCTAATAAATGATTTTTGATAATGAAAACAATTGATTTCCAAAGCTCTTTACAATTTGTCTATAATTAGATTAAAAACTGATCTCATACATCTCATACCAAAATGTGTTAGTAACTCGTCTCTAGAGCTAAAATGAAAACACAAAAATATGCTTACCTTCAACTAGGTTAATGAAGTATTCCACGGCAGCTATATCCCAGTTCTTGGCAGGCCTGACAACAATAGAAGAATGGACAATTAACAAATAGGTTAAAATGTAACAGATAACAACTTATTATTGAGTTTGTAGTGCAAATCTCAAGGTCTCTTCACTGAATGCATATTCTGATTAGGTTACCTAAACAAGAGTAGATTTCCACCCAAACAGAAATGGCTGGAAACTATTTTTTTATGAATAATTACAGGGCAGTCTGAATAATATTTTTCAGAGATCTTTTGTTGTTAATGCTTTGTGTGAAAGCAAAGAAACTTTCATAATGTATCTTAAATTTGCCTTTGATTGTGTCAATATACTAATATCATGCAGTCTGAATAAATTGGGTCTTAGTCCAGTAACACTACTAGTAAAAAAAAGAGTCTTACATCTTGATTGAATGATTTTAAATGAGCCTTATATCATAGGTCAGCTACCCAACGTAAAGTGACTGATTTTACACGTTCATCTTCCAGGCTAACGTTGAGCTTGGTGGGCTGGATACCATGCAGTCTGTATGCCCTGTACAAGCATTTGGGGATTGACCTTACCCAATGGAGGCCTGTTCATCTTCAAGGCTAACGTTGAGTGTGGTGGGCTGGATACCGTGCAGTCTGAAAGATTTGGCCTGGGATGGAAATGTCTTCAGTTTCACTGGGATCTCCTTCAACCTGTGATATACAGATACAGTTTTAGTGAATTTCTTTTCCACCTAAAGTGGTTATTTTCAACAGTATTTACATCTTAATTTGATATTACGTATCCGAGAACTGCTTTCAATTACCTTCAATCGCAAATTTTTCTTTCAAAAGATATCATAGTTTGATATGTAAAAGTCAACGTTTGTTTCAAGATGATTCAAAATGGTGGATACAACCGAACTTATAAATCGTATTATTCACATTTCATTGCAGTAATATTCCTTTATAGATATGTTTCAAATAGATGTTGCTTGTTTCATATTTCAAATGTTTTGTTAACCATGTCATCAAATGGCAACATATTGCATCATTACAAGCATAATACATTACCATCAGCCAATAGGAGTCAACTTGTCACCTGATTACCTCAATTCCGCTGATTTAATGAAGGGTGTTTACAAATTTCAGAATATAATTCTTTGTTTTATTTTCTAAAAATGATTGAACTCAGAACACACTCGGGCAACTGGTATTCAAATATTGTAGGATTAAATTTTAAAAGAACTTAAAATCTAAAAAAAATTCAACATTATTTAATATACATACATATATAATCAAATACAACTTTGTTCTTTAATTGTTGCTACTCAGAAGAAAATTATCTGTAAATGAAAGAATGAAAATGTTACCTATTTAGTTGAACTGAAACTGTGTCTGCAAAATCCACAAGGTGACAACTGCATATTAAGAAAGAAAATGTTTGAAGTAACAAACAAGAAATCAAGAAATATATTTACTGCACAGATCTGAGATACATCATATGGGAACTGTATCATCCTTTCCTTATGATTTGTTAACATTAATCTAACACATACCTGTACATGTAATCATCACAAGCCATCTCTTAGCAAAAACATGAATTATATAAACTGCACCCAAGTACCTACAAAATCTCACTACCATACAGACATCCCAGTACGCACTCCGCTCTGCCTCTACACCCACCCTTGAAGTCCCTAGAACCAGAACCGCCTACGGTGATCATGCATTCACGCATGTTGCCCTTGTCCTACGGAACAAACTACCCATGAACGTTCATAATGCTCAGTGCCTGGAAACTTTCCTTTCCAGAGGCATCTGAAGACCTTCCTATTTACCCAAAGTTATCAAAAGAATTTTATTTGTAAGCAGTTTGCTAAATTTTGTGGAGAGATATTGTTGAATGTTTAAGTTTTGTTTGTAGTGTAAGTGCCTTGAGTCATTTTTTAGATTAGTGCGATGTATAAATATTAATATTATTATTATCATAACAAATAAAATCACCAAAGAACACCATCCAAGTCACATATTCATTTAAAACATAAGAAAACTTGCTTGCTATCAAGACAAAATAATAGTGCAGTTAATATAATCAGACAGATGTAATATAATAGTATGAAAGATGATTAACAATAGACCGCTTCTGTAATGTATGCAAATAATATGCGCATGACGTCAGACTCACCATCGTCAAGCTTAACAATAGAAACTACGTCTGGCAAGTTAGCTTGCCGGACATGGTTATTTTTGTTTAGCTTGCCAATGGGGAGTTTGACGTCATGCACATATTATTTGCATACATTACAGAAGCAGTCTAATGTTTACATGGTTACAGATAAGTGATATTTTAGTAGGTTGTAGTTATCTGTGAGGTTTTATTCTCCTAGACTCACTTGACTTTGATGCCAAAGGATGACTGAAGGCTGGTTTTGACACGCACACGGTACCATATGTCATCATCTGGTCTTTGAGCAAGATACATCTGCAGGGAAAAGGAAATAATATCCAATAAACTTTGAGAGGTGTCAAGAAGATGGAATCAAACAATATCAATATATTCATTATAAACACATATTTATACCTATTAGAAGTGATTTTTTTTAAATTATTTACCATGGAATTCCAGCATATTTTCAAGTTCGTTTTATTCACTTTTTATTTATATTTAATCGACGTCGACTTATTAAGATACATTTATTAAAGGGAGGGTTGAGTATTGGTCAAACTTAACATTAGTAACCAAAACGGGCACCATTATGGACAAAAGTAATAGTAATAACTT
>JAUELG010389740.1:0-13949 GCA_031471515.1 Dendraster excentricus | reverse complement strand
ATAGACTGAATATTATAGAATATGAGGTTCACGTTGTCAAGAGGTTAAAACAATGATGCTTCAGACCGAGAACAACATTACTGTACATTCTTCATGATAATTGACAGATAGTGCCGCCTTTGACAAGCCATTTCATGCCCTGGTTCTCATGCATATTGCGGCCCCATGTGTCAATATTTAGCCTCACCGCAGTCATTAAAGTTGAAACCACAATTATTAGTATTTTTAGGGCGCCGCCAAGCATCCAGATACAGCCTTGACAAAACAATAAGTTGTTTACGTTACTTGCCAAATCAACCAGTAAACCGCCGAAGCGTGCGTGGCTTCATATCTAGCAGGGACTTCCTTGTTGCATGTTTTGGCAAATTAACACATTTTGAAACGATGATGTACGCTGAAACTAAATATCAGTGTTCAGTTTTGAGTACTGACATTGTACATTATTATGATGATCATTATAATTATGCACATTTCAATGCATAATTGAAAGGGTCAATATTGCCAATATTTATCTAGACGGTTCTGAATGTAATAATATCAAGTATTTTGTGGGTAACTAATTTTTAGAATGGCAACAGTTAAAATGAATTAAAAATCCCCTTTATATCCAAACTGTTACTTAATTTACATGTTAATGCATACTGCTTTACAGAAATTTAACCCTGCATAACAAATACATTACACAGTCACCTCGTAAACATCGTGCATTAAAGTGTGTAGAAGAGTCCCTGCATTCTGATTAGTCAATTAGCATGTAAAAGTTTTTCACCAATGCGTGGTTCGTATTTAAACAAAAAAATACAGGATATTAATTTTCTATCATGTTCTTGTATTAAAGGTAGGTCAGCACCTTGGCAGCAATCAGCAAATGCAGATTTATTTTCACCTTATTTCCATATTCCCATAAAACATGTACAATCGTACATATTGTGAACCCGAAGACAAACAATTACGAGTGATACCCCTTTATCATGGTTTGGCCCGATCCCAAAATTGGTCGAGCTATTGTTATTGCGACGATCCCTTTTTTCCATTTCAATCATTGGAAAAACTAGAACACTGCATGCACTCAGAATTTAGTTTGGTCGATAATGATGCATTATCTTTAATACAATTATGTAGAAAATGATTGAATAATAATACATTATGTACTTTTGGTTTATTAATGGCTTTATGCAGCCACCACTAAGAATATTAATAACTATGCAAATTAGGGGCAGCCATATTGGATTTTGGGATGTTGCACATATGACACATGCAAATAAGCATCAGAAATGGATTCCTTACCCCAAAACACCATTCAGTGAAAGTTTGCGTGCACTATTCCTAGATAGCACAAATTAGTTCATCATCAAATGTTGCCGAGGTGGCAACAAAGCTGAATTTTCCCTATAAACCATTTAGAACACGAATGGTAAGAAAAGCATTGGACTTACGAACATTTCTAGGCCCTAGAGATGACTACTGGACTATATGTATTTCTTTGCAAAAAATGCAGGAGGGGCTGCACCCCCCCCCCCCTTCCAGGTTCCACAGCCCCCTGCTCACAGTCAAACACACGCATATACATACAACAACAACAACAACAAAAACACACAAACAAGTATGGTATGTGCAGTGTACACACATTTCAGGGATTTTAACAACATAATTAAATTCCGACTTGCAGACTAAACAAAAGAAAGACAATAACATAATCCAAATGTGCTATTCTATGTATTTTTTTATTAGACATTACTCGATCGCATTGCTAGCAAAGACAAGTATAAGTGAAAGTGATTAGTGGACGGATAGAAATACATCAATCAACATAATTATAGAGAACACAAAGTGTAGTGGAATATATACTGTGTTGTCTAATTTAAACTTGGGTCTAAAACTCGGAATACAAGATCAAGTCTGTGGCCAGCACGCACATTTGTGCGCTCACATTTTGGTGCCCTCGGATTTGCAAAATTAAATGAACAGTTCATCCTGAAATCATGCATCATGTTATGTTTCATGATTGCAAGAAAATCAGATGGTAGAGGTGATGCTTGGTATTACAAATCTCACACATACCATTTAATTATTCCTGACCTTATTGTCAAACGTAACGCAAAAATGATATGACATAATGCAAACTTACTACAGGCATACCATTTATAATCATTGTAAGAAGTTCAGTCAACAAATATTTGGAAAATTCTGAAATACCAAAAATAAAACAAATCAAGTTCAATGTCATAATTAAAAGTTTTTTGGTTGAAAATGAAGCATGTTAAAATTCAGGATATGATCATGAACGACAGAAACTTGTGTTGTTAATATGTGCCGATTACAAACAAAATAGTACCTAATAAAGTATGTGAAAAAATATGTGAAACATCTGCCAGAATGCATTTTCAACATCAAAACAACTGGAAATAGAACAAAGGCAAAATACATAGAGGTGTTCAAACCGTTCAAATGCTAACAAATGAAATACACATAATTGCTTTATAATTAATTTATTTCATACATGAACTATTCAACTTTCAACATTTTTTTAAAGTATGTATTGTTTGTGATAATATGTCGACCTATACATTCTCTAAGTAATATAGTGTGGCGTAATTAATATGGGTAGGGGCTATATACAAATGCATGTTCATTGTGCATTTATTTATCTATGTTCTCATATTGCTTGTGTGCCCATGTGCCTACCAAATAACATAGTGCAGTAAAAAAAATATTCAAAAATATATTGAAAATTTATTCAAAATTATTTGAAATTATATATTTGATAATTTGGAATGCTTAAAATAATGGAAATGTACTTGTAATATTTTCTGAACAATTTTTGTAAAGATAACTTTTCTTGTTGTGTTGTTATGTTTGGTATATCTAGACCACTGCATCCCCCAGACTTTTTTCCACATAACGTTAAATATGAATGCAATAAATTTCGGTAAATTTTCATACTTATATTGTCCACTACCTCGGATGGGACTACGAAACTTCACAAAATTGTGACTAGCCCCACAGTCTAAGACTAAAGCTTTAAAAAAAAAAGCATATTTATATCATAAATGTATATGTGAAGATTGTGAAAATGAAGATGATGCTACTGGAATAGAACATTTAGGCTATAATCTATTGACTCTCATTGTATTACACATGCATCAGTATAATAGACAGACCATTTTCAGCAGTATATTTGCATCATAAATGTTATTTCAATAATGTTAATATGAAGATATCAAGGAAATGCACTTGGTGTAAACTTCAAGGTGAACAATTTTGTGAAAGTTAACGAAGAAACAATTCAATTTAAGCATCATGTAATTAGAGGTACAACAACATTGGCATTCTCTTCGCAAATGTGCCCATGACTCGGTATGCTCAACTAAATGAGCACATGCTCTTTGCAATTTGTAAAGCACATCGGCTCTTTCAGTCATGCATGACAAGTCGTGGGCACACCTGCAAAGAGAATGCCACAACATTCATGAATACAATCGTTTGCATAAGTAGATACAGGCATACATCAATTCACATCATGTGTATTAGAATACACATTTGTGTGAAGAATATTTATAATTTCAATATTCATTAAATGTATCACTAGATAAAACAAAAATGCACTTGGTGGTGCCAACTGCAAGAAAGAGTAGAAGACAGATTACGTAACACAACATACTTCATGAAATAGAAATTTGTCTTCGCAACATTAATAATTAATCATCATAAAATTATACTCATTAAGATTCATTACACACAGGTTATATGTACACATACATTAGCTTGGTCTCTTCTTCAAAATATATTCATACAGGCTGATTGACTTAAATCAAGGTGATCAATCATTATTTATGGGTAATTAATTGCAATGGTACACAACACACTACATATATATCTTACATATTTGCATATTATATTTTATATAGCTATGCAAAAATACTAAAGAAATGATCCAAAATATACAACTGTAAATGAATACACATTCAAAAATATTAATAATTAGTACAACACATTATTCAACTTATTGATAATAACATACACAAAGTGCATAATATTCAGACATTTTCTTTGAACTTGTAACTCGTCTGAACTGCAAAATAAATGTATATACCTACAAATGTACAAATGTCACTGTGTCACGGTTGCCTAAATTTACTTTACTCATGTCTTGTACATAATAGTCTAAAATAACCATGACAATAACTTTTACAGTCCATATAACATGTGGGAAGACTTCTGCTTTCATCAACAAGTTATTACTTATCAATTCCAAATCCTACATAATTATAACAGTGTTAAAAATTATCGCTGACCCAATCAGGCAAGTAAAACCTTTAGATACATCTATCATATTTAAGTGGTCCCTTAGCTGAATCTGGTGGCTGCAAAAAAAAGGATTTTTCGTTGGATGCCAATAAATAAAAACCTCATAAGAAAATGTTAATGTGACTAAATCAGGTTTGAATGTGTTGCAGGCCGAAACGTGGTAGAATCATATATTCATTAAAAAGCTAAATCTGCCGAAGATTATAAACTTAGCTATGTATTGTACCTAGAATATAGTAAAATGCTTCAAAGTGTTAAAACTCGTCAAGTATGATATAGCCATTATTTGTGCGAAAAAAGTCTTGCAATGATGATGTGCTATCAAAATGTCCCTCTATTCAGCATTAAACCAGTTGGGTAGCCTACAATTAATCCTTTATCAGCAAGATAATCTATTGTGATTACAACTTTTTTTTTCAATTCATGTTCAAACAATCTCTAATGTTTAGCCTAACAGGTAAATCCATTCTTACAAATACATGGTGTTATGACCATTATACAATATTCACATAAGTGCATATAATTATAGACTTATATATATGTACATGTCATAGTATTTAATCACAATTCAAATTTTCAGAAAAATAGGTGAATATACAATATAAGTTTAATCTGCAATTTTTTAAATTTCTTAATTAAAACAAAAATACAACTATTATCTACACCCACATCTAACAATACAGATATAAGATTTTTAATGAATCATATAGTATATATCATATTGATTACACAATTGTAATTGATTACAAAATGTACAATACAAATATCACTGAAAACAAAACCTTATACAAACAACTGTTCAAATTTTTCAAATTCAGTTACTGTGGATCCAAATTACAAAGCGAATTTTTCTTGTACAATCTCTTACAAATTATCTTTGCTTTTTAACCACACTAAAAGATAAACTTAAAATAATAAAGTCATTCACATGGTCGCACTCTCCTTATTATAGCATAGTTCTATTGTAATAATGCTTTTTAACTGTACATACCAGATAAACTTGCACGTCTTCAGAATTTCATCTATTTCTTCAGCCAGCTCCTGGCAGACCTGGGCCCATTGCAGAATGAGATACAATCAATTTTAAGTCACGATTTATTGTAAGTCAGATCACGTGTTCCGCAAGTGCGACTCTGAATGGTGGACAGACACATTTTCTGATTAAAAATTAATGTATCAATGAACAACCCATTGCATCTCTTCCTGCTATGAGGCCATTGTTGACACGCGCAAAGCAGGGTGTGGTTTTACCATACTACCAGATATACTCTCACATCGCGAGAATTTCATTTATCTCTTCGGCCACCTCATGGCTGACCCGAGTCTTGTTGCAGATATATTACAATTGTTACAATCAATTTTAAGTTACGATGAATTGTAAGTCAGATTACATGTTCCAGAAGCGCGAATCTGAATGGCTGACGGACTTACGATTAATGTACGGTACAATCAATTGTATCTCTTGTATTTGTGGTTTTACCAGATTACCAGATAAACTCGCCCGTTGTGAGAATTTCATTTATCTCTTCTGCCAGCTCCTGGCTAACCTGGTTGTCGCGGGCAAAGTTGATGGTGGTGAGGACACTGTTGTCCTTGACAAGCTGGAGGATGGCGCGGGCGCTCTCGTCACTGATGTTGTTGCCCTCGATGTTCAGCTCCTTCAGCGTCGGGTGGTCGCGCACGGCCTCGATGATCTCCCGGCAGCCCCCATCGCCCAGCCCGTCGTACTCGACGCTCAGCGTCCACAGCGACTTGTTGGCGCGCAGCCCCGAGGCGATCGCCTTGCAGCCGGCTCGGCCCAGCTGGTTGTCGCTGAGGTTGATGTTCTGGAGCCTGGTCGGGAGTTTGAGGAACTCGCCGACGTCTTGCGCACCCTTGGTGGACATCTTGGTGTCGCCGAGGTCGAGGTGGGTGAGTTTGAATCCAGTATTCGCGGGGGCGTTCTCGTTGTCGGAGCTAGGGGCTTGGTCTGGGGCCTGCTTTTGGAGGGCAATAAGGGACTGCATGATGCTGGACACGCCCTCGTCTCCAATGGGATTACCTCGAAGCCTGTTGGGTGAAGAGGAGCGAATGGAAAAAAGGACATGGTATATTATATGGTTTGATATTCAAAATGATTATCTATTGAACATAATTATGGTCAACCCTACACGAAACATATTGTAATATCATATGGTATATACAGTTACTTGAATGATTTTGTTTTACTGATTTTCCGCATCTCTCTTTTTTTGACAACAGCTATAAAAACAAACTAATGCGATTCGTGCTCAAGTACACAGTACTATAGTGAAAACGCATCATTTTAATCAGTAAATATCATGAAATGGGTGCAAGTGCAAACTCTCAAAACCCAATCATTCAAAGTAGGCCAATCAATGGTTCACTGCAATTCAAATACCAAAGAAAGGATTATCTAATAAAAAAAAGAGTGAACACAGTTTGGGGGAATAGGACCCTAACAAAATAATAATTGTAAATTGTAAATTGTAAATTGAAAAATGTATTTTAATTTTTTTTAAATGCCTTTTCACTACAAATATGGATTACAGAATACTGAAGTCACCATGTTAATAACTGTGATTGCTTGAATAACTGACAATTGATTAATGGGTTCTCACTCAGTGAATGTGATGAAATGAAATCAAATGAATTTTTTAATTGTTCATTTACCGAAAATCAGTGAAGATGCAACAAAAACAAACAGAAAACGTTAATGAACCAAAATGTTGGATGGAGATGGAAAGTTGTTCTGAAATTTTGGAAAAGTTTGAGTTTTGTAATTCATCATCTTAAGGAACCTACAATTATAGTACTAGCCATATCATACCACAAATAAATAATGGAAATGAAATGATAATATATATATCCAGGAAAAAATGTCATGTTACTGTAAAAGTGGTTATTTTCACACTATTAATATTCACGCTTGAACCCAGCAGTACAATTTTGTTGGAGGAATGTTCAACAAGAACTTGGTAAAGCCATTAACAAATAAACATGAAATGAACCACCTTGCAGTAAGAAATACTGTTTCTCATTTTTACATTTAACTGCACTCCATACAACATGATACAATGTAAGGATGATGTTTGAACTACATGTATTTGATTTTCATCCAATTAAACTAAAACATCATGCAATTGCAATTGCAATTGCATGATGGGTTTTTACTAGTTTTAGTATGTTCACATGCTGAAATAAGCTTAAAACTATCAAAAATTAAATTACTGGAAAAAATAAGCCACTTTTACAGTAACGGTGAGAGTTACAAACGAATGCAACTTACAGGAGATACTCGACCGATTTGTACTTAGGGTCTTCTACCAGTGCCTTTGCGACCTGCTGTGCTTTATCGCTATCGAGGTTCTTCTCGTTCATACTCAACGCAAGTCTGCTATTAGACTGGGGATGAAAGGGGAAAATGGACAAAGGTTTTAGTACGAAGCTTTAATTAAGTTATTAAGAGTAATGCTTGTATCAATTTATATTCTCTGGCCTGTTCAGGTAAGTAAAATCATTAAGTTACTTTTCACATGTTACTTGCCCAAACAGAACATTAACTTGCAGCCCATTTACTTCCAGAGGAGATATACATGCTGGGAATAACATTATTGTCTCGCAGTTATAACCAATGATTTATGTGCATTGGGCAACTAAACTCTGGTAATTTATGAGCATTTACTTGCCCAACACCAATTTTGAATTGTCCCGGGCAATTGGCCAAGTGCTACTGTTGGGCCTTGTGTTGAGCGTTTTATTTTTAAAGTATGATAATATTCATATCATACATTTGTTATGACAAAATTTGGACATAACTGTGTCATCAGACTATACAAATAAAAGAAGAGCAAATACAGATTAATTAGGACCATATTGTATTCCGGCCCCCATAAACACCAAAAGTCAATATTATTGTATTTCAATTATTCTTTTAAATAGAGATTGAATATTTTGACAATTTTAATCAGAAGTTATTACAAAAATGAACAAGTTAAATGTTAGCGCTATGTTTATTTTATTAATATCTTTGCTAACTAACTATATGAAAGCTATGATTAACTATATGCAGGAATATATTGTTAACGTAAGCTATACCATATACTAAGCACAATGTTATAACATGCAGGATGGGGAAGGCAGGTGAAGTACAAACAAACAAACAACAAACAAACAAACAAACAATAAGGAACATCCACACTGGATAAAAAAACCTCAAGGTTACAGAAAATAAACAGAAAAAACACTGAAAAGAAGTGTGTAAATACAGAGTGGTCCACTGTGTGTTTTACATTATGAATCACAGTGTGTTTACACAGTAGACAACATTATGACTCAAGTATGTTCAAACAGTTTACAATATTATAAACCACAGTGTGGTTATGAATAAGAACACACTGAATCATTGCACTCCTGATGACGGTATTTCAGAAATTTCACAGTGTGTTGACAGTTTTTATTGTATAATTATAACACAGGAATAAGTGTATAGAAATACATGATGTAGGGTGATCATAGTGGGGAAATGATCCAAAAATGCTGCTTATGAAAGTTCCAGCCAGTAAAACATATAAATCAGATTTAAAAAGCAACTTAGTTAGAAAGTGTGTGACTATATACTATGTAAAAGCTGCTTAATAAATTGACAGCCAAGTGAAATATTGTAAGAATAAATGCTACAAATAATTGTATCACAAACTTTTAGATTAATGAAAATGTCTATTTAAGAAGATTATCTTTTAATGATTTTTAATTTCATTAAAAGTACCTAATCATAGTGTTAACTATAACATGTTCTATTACATATTTTGACAGACAAATAGAAGAGTGTTAATTCATATAAATGAATAAGGGATATAATTCACAGGTGGAAAAAGCAAGAGAGACAGAGGGTTAGCGAGAAAAAAGGATACAAAATGCATTTTGCATGAAGTATATCATTATGCTGTACAGGGTAAAAACTGCACAATTTCCTTTCAGCGTGTATATTGTGTATCAGCTATTCTATGCACATTTAATATGTGTATTGGATGCAAGATTATACGCTGACATGGAAGGATATACATTTGTATTCTATGCACTTTTCAGATGTCTACTACATACAAGGGTATAATCTAACATGCAAGGAGCTACAACTGTTACTCTACGCACTTTTTGAATCTATAAGACACACCATTAATATAAAATTGCATTATCGGATAAGTTTGATTTCACCTGATATTCCTTATCAAGTTCAGAAACAACATCATTCTTTGGAACAGATTTCGACTTTGCCTTTGTGTGGTTCTGTCATTGGAATATGTTTGTGAATCAAAGTACAAAATGATGAAATGTTAATAGTGAAGAAAAAACAGAGATGAGGTTCAGTGATGACACAATGTGTATTAAATCATATTATTACAAATAAAAAAAGGACAAATTCAAAGAAAACAAACACAAAATATATGAATGAAACAGCGGCGTAACAGGGGTGCCTTGTCCGAGGGGGCAATTTTCCCAGATTTTCCCAGTTGGAGGTGGTTTTGAGGCAGATATTCCCTGTTGACAGTGAAAAATCCCTGTCAGCATGCAAAAAAGGGCTAATTTAGCATGATTTTCAAGGTTTTTGTTCCCGGTCAAATCTCTAAGGGGGGGGGGGGGGCCCCCCCCCCCCCCCCCCCCCCCCCGCCTGTTATGCCACTGGAATGAAAATGTAGATGGAGATAATGATAACATCTCATACAACACAAATTGTGATGTTAAAATAGCTGATTCAAAATGTAAATTGCTATTTAAAACTCATAATTCTCTTTTGATGAAAGGGTTAGATACATGTTCACAATTATATAAATTTGAAGAAAACAACAACAGTTTTGGGCTTTATCATAAATGTGAGTAAGTGATTAGTCGTGGACTTGAATGTAAATAGATTAGTTCATACACATATTATTATATGAACTAATGGAAGAATTGTGTTTTTATACTGTCCCATTAGGGATACTTGATTTTTTAACTTGTCTTGAATTCCTCAAGGATGTAGGAATAGAGCCTTCATTGCTCTAATGATACCTGGTTCTAACAAGTTGTGAAATGAATTAGGATATTAGCATGTTCACTACAAGAGTCTGAAATCAATAGACTTTGTACACAACCCATTCTGTTCCGGCAGTCAAGGAGTTAAACCAAAACAAAAATGCATATATTGTGCCATTAAAATAGAAATTGACTTACTGGATCGTCTGATTTTTCTTGGATGTATCCGGCTAGCTTGATCTCGTCCTTCTCATCCTCCGACTCGGAGTTGGAGTCGGAACTGGAGCTAGAGCTGGATTCCTTATCGGAATCATACCACTTCTTTTCTCCCTCATCCCCATTTTGTTCATCATCTTCATCCTTCCTTTCAGTGACTTCTTTCTTCTTTTCGTCAGCGCTATCCTCCTTTTCTTCGTCGACACCATCTTCTTTAGACTGCTCCTCATCCCTCGTTTTCTCTGCATCATCACTGACATCTGCTGCCTGCTGTTGCACCAGCTCGCTTTCCTCTGGCTTCTTCTGTTCTGGTTCGGCGTCCTCTGGTGTTGAGTCTTGTGCTTGCGCTTCTTTTTCATTATCGCCAACTTCTTTCTCTTGATCGGATGATTTATCATCATTGTCTTTTTCGATCACAGCAGCTTGCCCCGTTTCCTCTTCACTTTCAGCTGCTTTTTCGCTGGGTTCTGCCTCTTCTTGCATCTGTTGTGTTTCTTCTTCAGGATGCTCTTCCACCTGACTGTCAAGCTGACTCTCAGCATCTACAACACTTTCTGCTGCGCTGTCCACTTCCTTCTCGGCATCTCTGTCGACACTCTCATCCTCATCTTTTGTGGATTGCTGTACAGGACTGTCTTCTTTAGATACGGCGGATTGCTGATCGTCATCGCTCTTTGTCGACTGCTGCATGGCAGTGTCTTCCTTCTCATCTGCTGGAGAGGCCTCGATAGTTTGCTGGTCATCTGCCGTCTGCTCAGCTTCTGCCGTTCCATTTTCATCTTCCCTATTGCTGTCTACTTCATCATCACGTTGGACCTTTTCGCTGTCATCATCTTTGCTTTTGTCACCTGCAGGATCCTGGTCCTTGTCTTCAGAAAGAGTCTGTTCCTCGGGGACATCCCCATGACTAGATCCTCCATCATGAGCGTCATCCTCTCTCTTGGAATCAGTTTCTTGGTCGGATTCAACAACTTTGTCCTCAGTCGTGGGGGAATCGGCCTGGTCATCTGTTGCCAACACTTGTTCTTCAGCCAAAGATGCAGAGTCATCATCAGTGTGGACCAGGACTGCCTCCTTGATAAGGACCGCCTCCTGCTGAGGCCATTCCACCTCGGGTTCTATGGCAACATGCTCAGTCAGGGTGTCATCCAGGTCTTCACTATCCTTGTCCTCTCTTCCAGACCCTGAATCAGTTGCAGCTGCAGTATCACCCTTATCATCCTTGTTGCCCTGCTCTGTCTTAGATTCATCTTGCTCTTCATTTTCATCTTCTTCCCCAGAGCTTGAGATCTTGAACTCTGTTTCTGAAGACTCCTGTTTAGTCACCTTCCTTTTGTCCTCGTCTTCCTCATTTTCATCTTCGTCAGCAGAGCTTGAGATCTTAAACTCAGCTTCCGAAGATGCTGGTTCCTTTGCTCTTCCCTGGAAACTTTGGGAATCTTCATGTCCATCATCACCTGAAGACAGAAGTCTGTTTTCTCCTTCAGATGCACTGAACAAGCTTCTTTCCTTTTCCTTGTCCTTTTCCTTTTCCTGTTCCTCCTGAAGTGTTTCCTTCTGCAGCTCTTCTTTCATCTTTTCCACTTCTTCTTTCTGTTCATCCTTGTCTTCTTGAACAACCTCATCCTCGACATCATCTTCTCCGTCTGCCCGCTCTTCTTTTGATGACACTTCCGTATCACTCTCTTCTTTCACCGAGTGGTCATCGTCACTTGCAGAGCTGGTGGAGTATCTCCTGCTTTCTTTTTCTTTCTCATCTTCCTCTGGGATCTCATCATCCTCCTCAACCTCCTTCGGCTTGTCGTCTTGCTCCTCCTGCTCAGATTCAACCTCAAAGTCTGAACCATCGTAGTCGCCTTCTGCTTTCTTTTCATCTGCTTTCTCATCCTTTTCACTCTCCGCATCAGAGAAAAAGTCATCTGTAGAGGTAAAAGTAAGGTAATGAAAATACAATGCATAATATAATTCTTGCACAAGTAAATCTAATCCCGTTGAGGACTGGTCCCGAAATATTTTAGGCTTCAGTCGATGGAGAATGCGTGTTCTACCAAATAAATTCGTCCTCAACGGGTTAAATAACAAACATGAGAAGTTAAATGATGATAATTATGTGTATGCTTCTTGTACAAGTTTCTCCTTTATAAAAATCAAATAGGCAAATTATAATGATGGCATATACTCATTATCATTAACATTATAACATAAGCTCATGGTGGTCTATTGATTTCATAATCTTAAATGTATTTTGGGGGAGGGAGAGTGGGTGGATAGGTAAAAAGATCTGGTAATATTCGAATTCAAAAATCAAATAAACTTAAGTACAAGTCGAGATTAACAATTGTTGTAGCAGAAAACTCATTCACAAAAGGCTGTGGACCAAAACGCAACTTGCTGAACAAACCAATAGATGTTATTTTTTCACTACTTATTACTCAATATCCTATTACATTTATTAGGAAAAACCTGAAATTTTTTAGATTTGGCATAGAAGAATAGAATAATTACTCAGAAATTTACAGAAGCCCATTATTTTGGGCCAGATACATATGCCCCTGAATCTCGTACCTTTAGTCTCTGCTATGGAAGATTGCTTATCATCATCATCATCCTGAGCATCACTGCCACTTGCTTTCTTATCATCATCATCCTCTTCAAAGTCCTCTTCGTATCCAGCTAGAAAATATAATACAAACAAAAATATTGATGGTCATTCTATGCCCAATGAGAAACAACGCCAACATTTTACTGGGGTAGTGGAGCTATAATGCCTTTTGGCAATTCCTTTCTTACCAGTAAATTAACCAAACAATAAACCCTCTCACCTTCCCCTTCCATCACCAACAACGTCTAGTTCCCTTACCTAAAAAAAAAGTGATGTACAGCACCCTCCCTACCAAAATTGAACTACCCCTTTAAAAACAAAATAATGTACTGTGATATATATTCTGTCATTAAATCTACATTACAAATTCTATTTAATAACGATTGATCCAGATGAAAGAAAAATAAGATGTTTAGATCATGTCATATTATTTAAAGTAACCTTCCACATTGCATATTACATGTACATTACAAACCAGCTCATACATGTCATGTATGTGTTAGTGCAGACTGTGAAAAGCAAAAGAGATTATTCATACATGTAATATTCAAAATTAATATAGCCACAGACAAAAATATATGTTACACACAATGTAGTAATGTTGCTCTGTTAATTGAAACTTTTATCTCATTTTATTCATGATTAGAATGGTGTGAGGGCACTCTTAAATTTCAATGCTAAATAAAAACTAAATATCTCTATACAGAATAACCTATACAATTACATGTAAGTACTGAAACAAGAATGTTTTGTCACTATCTGACAATGTTTTCCATTTTTGTTTTAGATACAAGGTTTTGACAGCCCAGCA